>JAEQML010081786.1:0-11076 GCA_016904865.1 Pissodes strobi
ACACACCGCTCGTCGAGCGCCATAGGATCTACCTTTAGTGTGTGTGCCACTGCCATAAAAAAAAAAAAAAAAACTCGCGTTGCCGAAGTGAAGGCTAACGATGAAAACCTCTAAACCATCAGAGGCATACAAACTAGTGATGGGCTTATTCGAATGAAAAATAACCTGTTATCCGGTTATTAAAATAACCTGTATTATTCGGTTTTCATTCCACAAGTATTCGAATGAAAAATAACCTGAACCTGATACGTACGAATTCAAATACGAACACGAAGGAACAAACCTCGCTGTCGCGTCGCGTCGATCCGTCGAATGATCAACGAGCAAGGAGCGGTTTTAATTTAGTTATGAGTTATGAATATAGGGGTTATAGTGTAGATGCAAGTTTCGATGTTTTAGCTCGAATAAAAGATGAGTTTTAAAATTTCAAATGTACCGGTAGGATGTGGAATTGTGGAATGTGGAAGCCGAACTTGGGGGGTTAAAAACTAACGAATATTAAGTTAAGATTACATAATTTACTTTTATTGCGTAGGTACCTAACATAAAAAGAAATATCCAGTTTTCGGCGCTTGAATGCCCAAAAAGTGCAAATACAGCAATTTGTTGACATCTTCAAAGGATCAAGATAAAAGGCGGTCGCTTTTGATCCGGCCGGCCGATATTTTTTGTTGCACATATTTATTATTTCTTTCATACACTTCTTCGTAATAAATACGGCCTGCTTTCCAATACATAACACCAATTATCACCTAATGTTTGTTTAGTTTTTAGGTTATATATTGGAATTTAGAATGTAGGAGCATACATAAGTCGTAATTCGTAATATAACTATACCAATATATGTACTATTAATTATTAATATTATTATAGTACTATAAATACATCGCCAGAGAAAAATACTTTTTTGCAAAATAGATTTTTAATAATTTATGTTCATTACATGTAATCAACACATCCAAGAATCATATTTTGGAGTTTAAGTATTTTTGACTGAAAAACGTAAAATGCTGTTTATTATGTTTTGTTCAATAATATTGCGTAATCAAATATTTACTCGTATTCTATTATTTACATATTTATTAAGCCATGCTTAATAAGACAATTACAGCAGCTACGAGTTACGAATAAGATGCCGATGACGCTGAACCTCCTTCCTAACCGGCTGCGATCGCTAACCTGAATGTATTCGAATGATTATTCAAATAATCATTCGGTTATTAATATTATTTGAATACAAATAATTCGATTATCAAAATAATTCGGTTATGCCCATCACTAATACAAACGATTTGTTACATCACGAAGTACATGAAAACAGCTGACTGCTGAGAGTTATGGGATAGTCGCCAGACATAACTCACCCATTCGCTCCTACAGCAATTTTAAGTCCTCACGTGCGCTAATTCATATATTTGGAGTTGTTTTTTCTTTATTGGTTTTTGGGCATTGCCTTGGGTTAGTTTGGATGTTTTGTTTGGTTGCGAGCGAAGGGTTATGCGTGAAGTGAAATATGTATTGGGCTGCTGCCAAATACGAAGGTTCGAAGGTTGAAAATTTGCTGTAGGTAGACGCGAGTCGTGACACCCCAAAATGTCAATATTGTCAATGTCAACGTCAACTTTTTATTAGTTTATTAACCTTAAAATAAGTACTCAAACAAAGCTTGTATTTTAAATAAATTGTAAAGATATTTAAGCCAAAAATGGCTTTAAACAACTTCCTAGACTTCTTCCAGAAGGGCAAAGTATGTATTTAATCTAAATCATGCACTTTTCTTTGAAAACAACCAATTACTAAAATAGCGATGCTGTAATGGAAATGCAAACAAGTTTTTGGGTTCTTTGATTTCAGACCTTCCGGCCAAAGAAGAAGTTCGCTCATGGCACTATAAGGTATAGTTTGCACAAACAGGCACAAGCCAGTTTAAATTCAGGCATTAATCTAAGGAGCGCTGTAAAATTACCTGCAGGGGAAGATCTTAATGATTGGATAGCGGTTCATGGTAATAAAGCGATGGGTATCGTATATGTGAGGTTGTAATTCTAAGTTTTTTTTAGTGGTGGACTTTTTCAATCGCATTAATCTAATATATGGGACAATCTCTGAATATTGCACAACACAAACATGTCCGACTATGTCTGGAGGTCCCAGATTCGAGTACCTATGGGCCGATGGTGACAAGTTTAAAAAGCCAACCCCTTTACCGGCAAGAGAATACATAAGCTATCTTATGGATTGGATCGAGATGCAGATAAACAACCAGGCTTTGTTTCCTTGCACGAGTGACACACCTTTTCCCAAGAACTTTGCCTCTCTTTGCAGCAAAATATTGGCTCGCTTGCATAGAGTGTTTGTACATGTCTATATACATCATTTTCAGAATATTGTGTCCATATCGGCTGTAAGTATTTAAGTTGTTCAAGTCATAAACATGAAATAATTAAAATTATTTTTATTATTAAGGATGATCAAGGTCTATATGTTTGATTATGCATACTAATATGTTTCCAAGGTTTTAATAATGTAAAATTGATAAATAGCTTACAAAACTGGACATTCATGTGGAATGACTCAACAAAATTAACACTAAGTAAATCAAAGCTAAAAAATAGTCTCATATGTTCATCATATAGTCTGAATTCAACACTAGATTATAGGTTATAATATATATATTTTAGGAGGCTCATATAAATACTTGTTACAAGCACTTCTACTACTTTGCCACTGAATACAACCTAGTCAGCCGAAAGGAACTCGAACCTTTGCAAGAGATGGCTTCAAAAATCTGCAAAGACTAAGACCCTCCAGTATAGGTTTTAAACGTACTTAAAACAAAAGTCAATCGATAGAGGTAGTAAGTAAAAGGGGCGTGGAAATTATTGGATCATGATAATATTAAACATGAAATTAATTATTGCTCAGTTTAAGTAACAATAATGCTTTATCCAATGACTGATTTTTAAGGAAAAAGACACAAAATGCTTGAAGCATTCATTGATAGGAATGATATATACTTATTGTTTATAATTACGTCCTTCAGAAGATTTATGTTTCACGTGTATCATTCAGATTCAGATATTACCCAAACACTTGACAAACCAGTAACGCCAGCCTATAAATAATATATGTACAGAAGTTTAGTAAGGTTTCAAAACATTACATAACAAATTTTATCTAATAAATATTCATTTGCTTCAAGCAATATTAACTAATGGACACCAAAAATTGAGTGATCGTGTTTTAATAATATTTACTTAGTGACTCTTCTTGAGCATTTTTGCCAGTATAGGCTTTAAGTAACCAATTTATACAAAAAAAAATCGATTTTTGTACTAATTTTGGGCATTATTATATTGGCCATAATTTATTTTAAGATTGATATTATGAATATCATTATGTAATTTTATTGTTTTCCTTCTCGAGATCTGATCTGTTAATATTTGTGTGTGCTTTGTTGTTTTTCGTTGTTAATAGTTTCATCACTGTTATAATGGCTTTACTCAATCCCTACCAAATATTTTATTCTATTAAATACCTTATTTTAGCTTAACATAATTTATTAAATAATTGTATCAAATGTGAAAATAAAGTACAAATAATATGGATTAAATGGATTTGCTCTTTTATTAATTGGACTTACTGTCCCAAAATATTTAATAGTGGACATTGGATTAATTTTGTTTTTCACACTTTATTGTTCGGATTACTTTGGGTAAAGATGGGCGGTTTAAGTGCATACCTTTAAAGTGTTGCTATATATGCTTATGTACCACCCATCCTTCTTCATGTTTGTATTCTTAGTATTTTGTTTTAACACTCATCAAAATATATTTTAGTATACTAAATAATACAAGAAGGATGTCTAATATTATTATCAAAAACCTAATTTATTTTAATAACAAAAAACTTATTTATATATAAAAATGACATCTTCATCAGTACCATAACTCTTTCTCGCTTCTTCGAGGGTTGAGACAGACATTGCACATACATCTGGAAAAAAACTATCATTTCCTGGAATTGCTGGGGTATTTTTTCAGTACTTACGGTCACCAAAGGATGGGTTCCTATAAGACACCTTCTGCCTCTCTATGTCGTATCCACACAACACTATATAGTGACCCTGATAAGTGGTGGGCCATGGCAAGCACTTGCGTAACTCGTTTGAGATCTTGTTGGACTTGCATATATCACAGTAAAGAAGTCTTGCGTTGGTTAGGATGATGATTGGCCCATTGACCAGCTGTTCGATGATGTGAACTATCGATACGGAGGCATTTCTGATTGAGATCTTGTTCTTTGTGGCCTGCTGAAATTTGAGATTTACGCGAGTTTCATCCTAGAAATATCAGAAATCGATTATAATCATGCGAGGTTTGCTTATTAAAATTCTATTCTATTTTGCCTTTAAATGAATAGACCTGAGGAAGATGAATACAGCATGAAGAGTTACCATTTCGGTATGTTTAGAAGGTCTTTTTATGATATAGGTATGACAAGTGTTGTCTACGCCCGGGGCGCCCTAGAACATGTCCAATCCATGGTCTTCAAGCTAAGTGTCAAGTAATGAGTAATTATCCGAGCAAGAATTCTGCCTCTGTCAAGAATTAAATGTTGAGGAGTTGAAAAACATGAAAGAAATGGATGTACGGGAAAAATTGAAACAGTCAGTCCGATGTTAGCCCTCGGGGGTGTAACCCCGAAACTAACATGGATGAGCCACAGGACGACGAGGACAGTATGTCCAGCGTATCCTTGGACTTAAACGCGGAGAGGAAGATAAGTATGACCACAGTCAACAAAATATTAGAAAAAGCAGCCGGGTATATGGAAGTATGCCTGACATGTAAAATAAACGTGGAGGCTTTACAGAAAGTAAACCCAGAGGAGCTCAGCGGAGTTGATCTCTGAAAGATAGTTACCAGGGTAAGACAGCACCTGAAAGACGCCCACCCGATTGGAATTAAAAAACCGATACGGTCAAAAATAGACACTGGTAAAAAAGAAAGCCAGCCCTTCTTCACTACTAAGTGCGGAAACAAGTAGTAAAAAACCCAAGACCACTAGTAGCAAACAGCCATACACAGCCAAATCAAGAGACACATCGCCAGTGATCACTCAAAACAAGCCACCTGAAAAACCAGGACCAGGCAACCCACCCTCCCCACAAAGAGACTCCAACACACAAACACTGCAACAAGAATCAGAGAAAGACATATTTAAGGTTCCGTTTAAGCAGCTACCATTTAAACGAAACTTCATAGTGGCCACGCTGGACATTGGGCAGCAACCGCCCCTTGAAACAAGCAATAGCTTCCAACCACTTGAAGATATGGTCACAGAGGACGATAATGTCAGTATTGCGTCCTCTTCGGCGTCCAAGGCTATTAACACTAGAGCAAGAGCAGCCAAAAAACCAAGAGCGACCCCTAAACAAAAACCCACTCCACCGCCCCCGGTGGTTATAAAAGGTAGGCCGAACGATCACAGACAACTCAGGAGTGATCTTAAAAACCTCCACATTGAAAATTACGAACTGGAATTTACAAAAAATTCAGTAATTGTATACTGTTCTACACTTAACGATCTGCATACCTTAAAACGTATGCTAAATCATGAACATGCGGAATATCACCCTTATGCCGAGTCCACTGAAAAAACCAGAGCCTTTGTACTGAAGGGGCTAGACGGGGATGTAAAGCCTGAAGAAATAGCCGAAGCCTTGAAAGATGAATACCGCCTACCAGTGAGGAATATATTCGAAATGAAGAAAACTAGGTGGCCAATGTACCTGGTCATCCTAGAAGCATCACATACCGTCAAGAAACTAAACCAGGACTGTAAAACGATTATGTCAGTCAGAATCAGCTGGAAAAACAGAAGGGCAGGACGCCCGGTAATGCAATGCAAAAAGTGTCAGCAGTATGGTCACGCTAGAACATACTGCAACAGGCAAGTCGCCTGCAGCAAATGTGCAATGGCGCACGATATAACGGAATGCAAAAACGACAATGTAAAGTGCGCCAACTGTGCAGGGCCACATTGGTCAATCGACGAGGAATGCCCGTATACCTTTATAAGTTAAATCTGCTAAAACCACAGCCCAACAAATCAAAAGAGGTGTACAGGCCGGCGCCTCCACCGACAAATCCCGCCTGGAGGAACCCACAAGAATCCAGAAATGCAGTGGGTCAGCGAAGAGACCCTGGCCCGAGCAAGGGCCCACATCAAGCACGGGAAGAAGAATACGAAGGGCAGTTTCCCCCTCTAAGGAGCCAAAGAAGAGACAACCAATTAGATAAAAACAAAACTGTACAGGTTAGTGATGCTGTACTTCAACAAAATATTCCTAGCTTAAATATAAATTCAAATCCTTCAAACATAACTACCAACTTAACTAAATTAAATGATGTTATAACCAAAATCAACAGTCTTATAAATATTAATGAGCTTTTTAGAGCACTTGAAGCGTATGCAAATATACTCGAAGCGTGTCGAGGCGACCGCAAACAAATTATGCAAGCCTCGATACGCTTCTTCACACTTAAATATAACAACTTTAATATATAAATGTATCCATGTACAATATTGCAAGCTGGAATTGTAACGGAATTAGGTCCAAATTGGGCGAGTTAAGAAATTTTGTGTATTCTTCCAATTTTCAGGTGATTTTCCTACTTGAAACCAACATACACGTAGACTTCGTATTAAAAATACGAAACTACAGGTTAGAGCGGTATGATAGGCCTGATCGAGCTGGAGGCGGTGTGGCCTGTCTAATACATAGCTCTATCCGATACAAGAGAGTGCGTAACATCCGTACGAATATTGAACATGTCAGTATAGAGACCGCGGATGGCCTACGTATTAACGGCGGCTACGCCCCTCCGGCTCTCCGCCTCACTGAACCCGATATCCTTGCTTTTTTACCGCAAAATAGGGTATCCTTACTCATTGGCGACCTAAATGCTACCCACGCAGAATGGGGCGGCGTTACCAATGCTAAGGGTAGATTATTAAGGAGAATAATCGCGAATAACCTGGAAATATCCTTTCACAAAACCACAATTCCCACGTTCATCCGAAGCGCCTCGTTCCTGGAAGTAGCTATTACTCGGGGGGCGATAAAAGCTTCAAGGCTCCAGGAAATGGATACGCTAAACTCGGACCACTTTCCAATAAAGATTAGCATTTAAAGATCCTTTACACAAACAGTGCACTATGTAAAAATCGACTTCTCCTATTGGTCGATCCATCTCGTATTACGCTATGTCTGCGTGATGCGATCGATTTTTGTCAACAGCTCTGATGGTGCAGAGGTTTATGCAGCTGGGTGTCACCTGGACGGCCGAGGTTCGAACCCCGTTACTGTTTTTTCTTTTTTTCTTTAAGGTTATGTTTCTAAACAGTTTTTTTCTTGATTTTGGGTATGTCTTGGGTTAGTTTGGGTTAGCACCTGGTTAGTTTCCTTTTCTTGAGCCCCCGTAGCGAGCGAAGCGAGCGGAGGGCACTGCGAATCGACCAATAGGAAAGGCCGATTTTTATATAGTGCACTATTTGTGTAAAGGATCTTATAATGCTAAAGATTACACTGCATCGCAGAGCGCCAGCTACGGAAGACACCGTAATCTCTTACAGGAATCTTGATTGGAGAGCGTTCCGAGAGAGGCTAAGTGAGGCTGTCATTCCCCGACAACACCCAGGAACTTGAAAATGAGGTAAGCAATCTAACATTAAATATCCAGCGCATCCGTGATGCAATGTGTCCAAGGACAATTATACGTTCAAGGACAGAAATAATTCCCGAACCTATCCTAAATTTAATTTCTTTCCGTAATAGAATTCGACGCAGATGGCAGAGAAACAGGACAGAAATGGAGGCGGCCCGAGTGAGAGATCTCACAGGGGCGATAAAGGTACAAATTCGTGAACACCGAAGCAAGCAATTGCTTGATTACGTGAACAGTGTCAGTGTGAGGTATGGTTCGCTGTGGAAACTCGCTAGGAGAGTTCGCGTAGGCTCTGCTGAAAGCTCTGAGCTTAGACATAACGGCCTAGATATTATCGACGATCTATAGGGAAAGCGGAAGCCTTCGCGGACTAGAGGGAGTCTACAGCGAGGTACCAAACGCGACACTGGAGCACGTAAATATCACGAAACAAGTCAATCGGTTCAAAGACCGAAAGTACCCTGTCGCCCCTGTAGCACACGAAAAACTCAGAGTGACCCCGGCGAAAATCCGCAGAGTTCTCTGCCAACTTCCGAGATATAAAGCTCCCGGTCCGGATAATATTCCGTACATCCTACTTAGAAACATGCCTAACAAAACCTTAATCCAATATATGCACATTATTAATGCAATTATTCGGCTGCAACACTTCCCCTCTGCCTGGAAGAAAGCGTACATAGTGCTGTTCCCCAAAGCAGACAAAAACCTGAAATCGCCAGCCTCATATAGGCCAATCTCGCTGCTAAACACACTCGGTAAGGTCACTGAAAAGCTTCTGTTGCCGAGGATCAAAACTGCGCATTTTGCCGCAGAAGCAGTTCGGTTTTCGCGGAAAGCATGGCAAGCAATCAATCTCAAACTGACGTCTACCACGGTCTACCAATGCTTCAATGAGAAGAAATCTACCGTGATGTTGCTCCTCGGCATAGAAAAGGCTTACGACAGGGTGTGGCACAATATACTGCTGTTCAAACTGTATGTGGAGTATGGACTGCCACTGCACTTAACAGCTCTGATTGAGTCATAACTTGCCGAGCGCACCTTTGAAACCCGAGTGTGTAAGCAGACATCGTCAGTCAGGCGCATCCACGCCGGAGTACCACAGGGAACGGTACTATCACCACAACTCTTCAGTTATTTTATTGCTGACTTTCCTTCAAATCCCAATACCCGTCAAGCCCTGTATGCGGATGATCCAGTAATTTATTCCCAAGATCCTAACGCCGAAGTAGCCAAAACAAATATTACACGACACTTTGACACACTTACACAATATTACGAGAAGTGAAAGATTAAACGCTGGAAAAACAGAGCTTATAGTGTTATCGCGCAAGCGGACTAACACCGAAATCACACCTCTCGTAATAAACAATGCACAAATTACACCTAAAGACAAAGTCAAATATCTTGGGATAATTTTTGATAAGAAACTAAATTTCGGTAAGCATATAGAACATATAACTCAGAAAAATATCGCTATTAAAAAGAGCCTTAATATTCTCATATCGCCCAGTGGCTCCAGGAATTTCTGGTCGGTAGCAAAGGCAGTAAGTAACAACTTTACAAAAACGTCTCTCCCACCTTTGACGGACGAACGTGGCATCACGGCGACTACAGCCAAAGAAAAAGCAAACATGCTCGCCAAAATGTTTTCATCGCACTCTAGAGAGTCTTGCTTTGGGGCACGTCTAAGGAGACGTGCCCCAAAGCAAGACTCTCCCCACTATACCGAACATCAACACCACCATGGCAGAAGTCAAGTTTTCTCATCGTGATATTCGCAAAATCCTTAAAGAACTAGATACGCAAAAGGCATCAGGACCGGACGGAATACCTGCCATCGTGCTAAAGAACTGCGCCAACGAACTAACACCTGTTTTTTCCAGGCTTTTTTCTCTTTCTTACAGAAAAGGGATTTACCCATCCTCTTGGAAAGTCGCTCGAGTGCAACCTGTTCCAAAAAAAGGCAAGAAAACCACGCCCTCAAACTATCGCCCGATTGCCTTGCTTCCAATAATCTCCAAAGTCATGGAACGTGTAGTCAACCAGCAACCACTCAAGTACCTCGAGAGCAACAGAATAATCAGCGATAATCAATACGGCTTTCGCAAAGAGAGATCGACAGGAGATATATTGGCCTATGTCACTCATATATGGAGTAGGGCAATTGAAAACTACGGAGAGTCTCGAGCGATTGCGTTGGATATTTCAAAGGCATTCGACAGAGTTTGGCATGACGGACTGCTCAACAAACTGCCGTCCTTGGGACTGCCCGCCTCTCTCTGCAGCTGGCTGGCCAGTTTCCTTAAGAACCGATCCCTACATGTTGCAGTCGATGGACACATCTCGGACACATTCACCATCAACGCGGGCGTGCCTTAGGGCGCAATACTTTCACCAACTCTGTTCCTCATCTATATTAATGACCTGCTGATCGAAACGAATAATCCTGTTTACAGTTTTGCAGATGACAGTACCCTTGTCTCCCACTTTAGATCAGAAAAACCCCTACCAGCGACTGAGACTCATCACCGCAGACAGGAGCAGATTACAGCAATTAATCAAGACCTGGAGAAAGTTCAAACTTGGGGCGACCGAAATTTGGTCTAGATCAATGCAGCGATGACCCAAGCAGCAACGTTTACTAAGAGGGCCAATACAGCGGGCCCTGACATCATTATGGCAGGATCGACCATTCCTTCATCCTCGTCAATCGGGCTGCTGGGTGTCTCGGTCAACAGCAATATGTCATGGCATGACCATGTTGCTAACATCGCAAAATCAGCCTCCCAGAAGCTTGGTGCGCTATTTCGCAACAAGAAACTCTATACACCGCAGCAGTTGCTCTTGCTGTACAAAGCGCAAATAAGACCGTGCTTAGAATATTGCTCACATATATGGGGTGCCGCACCAAAGCATACCCTAAAGCTGCTGGATTCCATTCAGAAGAGGGCTGTGCGTCTCGTCGGCGATCCGGAGTTGACCCGGAATCTGGATAGTCTGGAACATCGCAGACATGTGGCCGAGATGTCTCTGTTTTACAGATACTTTCACGGCAGATGTTCCCAGGATTTGGCCCGCATAATCCCGCCCCTGGCAACTCCTGTCAGGCAGTCCCGACAGACGGCAGGAGCGCACCAGTTCGTCGTATAACTAGAAACACCTAGAACATCGCTTTACCAGAACTCCTTTGTCTGGCGCACTGCATCACTGTGGAACTCACTTCCAGGACATCTGTTTCCCACTAATTACAACCTACAAATATTCAAGAACCGTGTCAATCAACATCTTCGCACACACACCGCTCGTCGAGCGCCATAGGATCTACCTTTAGTGTGTGTGC
>JAEQML010081787.1:0-11076 GCA_016904865.1 Pissodes strobi
ACACTTATTTTTTCCCAATGTGATGTTGGCTTTTGTATACCTAGATCACCTGGAATACACTTCACTTTTTGACAAATTGTTATCGGTGTCATCAGATTTGAAAGTTATATTATTATTTCATTTTAACAAAGTTGGAGAACATGAATCAACTCGAGAAGGCGAGATTAATTGCTTTGTTCGAAGGTGTTTTTCTACGAAGAATTGCTGAGCAAGTTGGGAAACCTAGAAGCACTATACAAAGCGTCAGAACTAAATGGGAAAATACAGGATCATTGGATAGAAGGGCTGGAAGTGGCAGAAAATTTTTTGTCCTAGGACAGTAGGAAAGACAAGAAATCGTATAAAGAAAAAATCGACCGATATGAATAAAGAGCAAAGAATGGGGTTTGCGATGGAATATTTACCGAAAGGTATAGATTTTTGGACTAAGGTAGTATGTCACCATATTCGAGGAAGATTTAACACTCAAGCTTATATACACATCATTCAAAATGTTATGTTGCCATCGGTAAACAATATATTTCAACCAGAAAATTTGATATACCAGTATGATAACGACCCCGTCCATACAGCAAGGAGAGTTTCGGACCGGATACGGGAAAATAACATTTCATTGTTACCTTGGCCCTCAAGAAGCCCTGAAATCAATCCAATTGAGAACGGTTGGGGATATATCGTGATTTTCAAAACAGTCATGATTTGTGGAATAAAATTGAAGAAAACTGGAATAATTACAATGTTCATCACGCCCAAATGCTGGTGGCATCACTGCCCAGACGTTTAAACCTGTTAGTGGAAAAAATGGATCCATTTTAAAATATGAAACCAATGTTTTTTTATTATTTGAATAATCTTGTTTTATAATTAATTTTGAAGTCGTATCTTATTGAATATTATTATCCTGATTTTTTTTTTAAATTTTCTTCTGCAATTTCTAGTCCTTCTATCCAATGATCCGATATTTTTCCATTTAGTTTTGAGGTCTAGTATAGTGTATTTTAGTTTGCCAACTCCCCCATTGTAGAAGTACTTTCTTAGAATAAATAATTTTAAATTATTATTATTGTTATTGCTGAAGTAAGAAACGCAAGGTGTAAAGGTGAGATAAAGGTAAAAAGCCCAGTTTACCAAAATATTCCAAAATGACATTAAATGTTAACCTTAGTGTACGAAATTTTATTTCCGTCATTGTACATCAACGCGAGCGAAGTCGCGGGTAAAAATTGTCTTATGTCCTTAAAGCTAAAAGTGTCGTATGTCCTTTACTATACTCTTGAAACTGTCTGTAAAAAATGTCATTATATCTTACTTTTTAATGATCTTTGACAGTTATATAAGTACATCAACGCGAGCGAAGCTGCGGGTAAAAACTGTCCTATACCCTTTACTATACTCTTGAAAATATCTGTAAAACATTTCATGATGACCGATTGAGTAGTTTACGCGTGGAAAATGGGATTAAAACTAACTGTAAAATTCAAAGCGAGCGAAGCCGCGGTTAAAAGCTGAAAGTGTCGTATGTCCTTTACTATACTCTTGGAACTATCTGTAAAACATTTCATGATATCTTACTTTTTAAGGATCTATGACAGTTATTTAGGTACATCAACGTGAGCGAAGCCGCGGGTAAAAACTGTCCTATGTCCTTTACTATACTCTTAAAAATATTTTTAAAACATTTCATGATGATCGATTGAGTAGTTTACGCGTGGGAAATGGGATTAAAACTAACCGTAAAAATTAACGCGAGCGAAGCTGCGGGTAAAAGCTAAAAGTGTCCTATGTCCTTTACTATACTCTTGAAAATATGTGTACAAAATTTCATGATGATCGGTTGAGTAGTTTACGCGTAAAAGCGTAACAAACAAACAAACTCACATTCCCATTTATAATATTAGTTAGGATATATTTTAATATATTTTTTTATAGTTTATAATGTTATGGAGTTAAACTGTAGTATAGGAATAAATATAATTCAGCTTCTGTAGCACCTTTATCGTCATATCTCAATTAATATCCTAACGGAGAGATAAATGTTACCAAATGATTTTTAAATAGGAGAGATTCACTTAGTAAGTTATTTATGAAAGCTTCGAAACTGTAATCTATTTTATCTTTTTATAAAAAACATTATTTTATATTAAATTTGATACGGATTCTACCATTGTAATTTCATGTTTAGTTTAAATTTCAAGGCATTTTATTGGGGACATAACTTGCGTATGCAGTGTATTATTTGTACAATTTTCATCTTAAAATCAATACGAAACGGTAAAAAGCAATTCTGAGCAATGTTAAAAATGTGAGCGATGCTATGCAACACTTAGCAAATGCGAACAATACTTGTCAATGCGGTGAAATGTGACCAAAATACCTGGCAATACGGTGAAAATATAAGCGATTCTAGAAAACAAAATGCTACAATACTGAGCAATATTGCAATAGTTGGCGTACAAAATTCTACTTAATGCTTTAGGTACTCCTCGCACCTGACAATCTTCAATATTTGCACGCAGCTACATGGCAAGAACTTGTGTTATATTCAAAATTAGTTTTCTAAAGTTAATATTTTGCATTTTCGGTCTGATCGCTTGGTTACCCAGTATCACAACAAGAACAATTTTTCAATTATTTTCGAATATTTTATCACAGTATGACTTCCAGGTAGGTCCTGCAAGTTGTCAGAAGCAGAACCTGGAAAAAACTGTCGCTTAGGTTGTTACAACTGGTGTGGATATTACAAAAAATGAACAGCTTATTAAAGCAACTAGATCTAACTTTTTCTTCAACAAATTCGTCCAGTGGCGGATATATCACCGGGCAGTTCGGTGCGCCGCCCTGGGGCCCAAGGTTCAGAAGGGCCCCACGATGCCGCGGATTATAAAGTATTTTTGTATCGAAGTAAGTAAAATGGTGAAACATCAAATATGCAAACCAAAAATAATGAAATAATAATTAAGCTACATTCAAATTGTCAAATTATCAAATACTTACTTAATAGGTACTTGAATAGTTTGTTTGCATGATCAAATAATATTAGTAAGTGGAGTGCTAAGACTTATACTGTAGCTGCTTCAGGCAGAAGATATAGAAAAAGAAAAAGGTAACATAATGCCATCTCTTATTTCAAAAATATCGTGAAATTTTTAGTAACAGTAATGTCAATCAGTTTGCTATGTTCCTTGAACTAGTTAAACCTGACCTCAAAAAAGATATGAACATTAGAGAACTTTTTCAAATAGTAATTAATAAATATTCGTATATGGAAGTTGATTTTTCTGAAGTTGTTATGTTTTTATTATTTTTTACCTTACCTGTAACTGTGGCGCAATTGGAAAGGTCTTTTAGTAAACTGAAAATGTTTAAAAATTGCATTAGGTCAACAAAGAATGAACAAAGGTTGCGTGATCTATCCATTTTAAATATAGAATACGATATCGCAGCGAAGTTAGATTTAACAGATCTAATAGATAATTTTGCTAATGCCAAAGTCAGAAAAATATCATTCTAGATTTTAGTTTGTTATTAGTTTTTATATTTTGTTTAAAGAGTTTTTGTTTTATTACTTTTTATGTGGTACGGAAAATACCATTCTAGATATTAGTAATGCAATATCGCAGGGAAGTTAGATTTAAAAGATCTAATAGATAATGTTCCTAATGTCAAAGTCAGAAAAAGATAATTCTAGATTTCCGTTTGTTTTAGTTTTTCTATTTTATTTAAAGTGTTTTTATTTTATTACTTTTTATGTGACACGGATAATACCAGTCTAGATTTTAGTAATACAATATTGCAACGAAGTTAGATTTAACAGATCTAATGGAGAATTTTGCTGATGCTAAAGTGAGAAAAAGATCATTCTAGATTTTAGTTTGTTATTAGATTTTATATTTTGTTTAAAGTGTTTTTATTTTATTACTTTTTATGTGATACGAAAAATAACATTCTAGATATTAGTAATACAATATCGCAGCGAAGTTAGATTTAACAGATCTAATAGATAATTTTGCCAATGTCAGTTTATTATTAGTTTATTATTAGTTTTTATATTTTGTTTAGAGTGTTTTTATTTTCTGGCTTTTTATGTGATACGCAAAATACCAATCTACAATGTTTGGTAATAACTAGCTTTTATGCTAAATAAAAATTTATTTTATTTTCTTACTTTTCAAGGGATACGAAAAAATATCGGTTCTTTATTAGTTTTCATCCTGAATAAAAAGTATTGTTATCTTCTTACTTTTTATGTGATACTCATATATCATGTATTACCTATGAAAAATGCCTTAACTTAGTTTTAAAGTATACAAGGGGTAGGGGCCCATAAATATATTTTGCCCTGAGGTCCACGCGTCCCTAGATCCGCTGCTGAATTCGTCCAGTTGAGATTGGAAAATTACTTACACGAGAACATTTTTGTCGGTGGTATTTAAGGTAATGGTATCCAGGTTGTTTTTTGATTTTTATCATCAAATGCTTGATAAATAGAAGTAAATTTTTTTAAGATGCATTCTGGGGGTAAGATATGAAAATCTTTTATCATTCATTGCGATAAAAAAAATAACAGACGCAACAGCAAGAGTGTGTTTACTTCGTGATTGAAATAGGCTATTTTTGGTGAATTTTTCAACAGTTAATTAGTGAAAAGTATCTGCAAGTGATTGTTAAAGCCTGGTGACCCTGGTGAGTGTGAAGTTTGTTGTTAAGAACTGTTTTCTTTTTTTTTTATCATAATCATAATAAAGATGCAAAACAATCAGCTGTTCTGATTGTAAACAACACAAAGTCGGCAGTGTTGCCAATTGCTATTGTTACTTTATCCTTGGAGTGTTTCACACTTATATATTGTGCCTTTACAATGGGAGGAAATGCAGACTGCTACAAATGCAACAAACAATGTGTCTTTAAAGAAAGCAAAACTGAACTTTTTGGCCATCCCTGCGATATTTGTAAAAGGATAATTTGCAAAGCATGTGGGAATATATCTGCGTCCGAAATTCGAGTTATACTAATGGCTACTAGAGTTATGCCATTTCTGTGTACAACATGTAGAGAAAATATGTTTAATATTCCCAATATTGTAAAAAGGCTTAGTGAACTTGAACTAGTAGTCCAGAACTTAAACTCAGAAACAATTGGTAAAATAGTTACCCTAGAACAAAAAATTGTTAAGTTGGAGCAGATAAATCTAAATGCTTGTATGCCGCCTACTTCAGTAGCGGGTTCAAGTTCTGATGCTGGTGAAAATAAAAAAGAACAGGAGGATTTGATATATGAGATGATGAAAAGAAAAAATAGAGAAAAGAATATTATAATTTTTAATGTAAATGAGTCGAAGACTAAAACACAAGCTGAACGAAATCTTGAGGATATAAATACAGTAGAAGCAGTACTAGAAAATTTTAACATTTGAAGAACTATCGACTTGGAAGATATTTGCCTGATAAGACTCGACCTATTAAAGTTATTTTGGAATCGGAGGTGGATGCAAGGACTGTATTAAAAAACCGTGATAATATATATTCCTGGTGTTAGGGTTAATAGCGACCAAAAAAATATGCAAAGATCATATTATAAGAGTGTTAGGGCAGAGCTGCAGAGGCTTGTGGAGAATGGGCAAAATAATAAAATGATCAAATATATTAATAATAAACCGACTATTGTAGATAAAATGAATACTCAAAAAAACATGCAGTAACACCTACTATACTTTTTAACTCCGATATAATATACCTCAATGCTCAGAGTATCTTAAAGAATATAGATCAAATAAGACAGTCTATTGTTTCTTATAATCCAAAAATTATCCTGCTAAGTAAAACACGAACCACCACAAGTATTGTCAGTATTGAAAAAAGTGAACTTTTTATAGAGAATTATACATGTATTAGATGTGACTCAAATAGTAGACATACTGGTGGCATTTTAATATATATTAATAACAATTACAAATTTTCACACATTAAAAAATTTGAGCTTAAGGATAGTTTTTGGTGTAAATTTATTAGGTTACAGTTGGTGTCTGATTCTTGGGTTGTTGGGTGCCTATACCGTTCTCCATCAGCCTCTGTTGCACAGTTTTATTTGGAATTTGAAGATATAATGTGATATTGCATATTTTCCAAACAGTGTGCTAGTTGGAGACTTTAATGTTAATTTTTCAGGTGATAGCTTTTATAGCAACAAAATTAAAAACTTAATTACATCTTATGGAGTAAGCCAATTGGTAACAGAATCAACCCGGGTGACTAATGTAAGTGAAACATTGGTGGATTATGTGCTTACAAATCAAAATTGTATAGCGGTTAAAGTGCATAGTACTCCCAAGATTACGGACCATTCTGTCATTCGTGTTGGATTATGCAATAAGTCTTGAGTGGACAGTAGAGTTAGAGAGTATAGGAATATGAATGAAAATAATTTAAATGCCATTGGGTTCGACTTAATGTCATGCGATTGGAACTTAGATTCTGTTCATGTTGATTTTATATATGGGTAATTACTTAAGAATTGGGATAGGGTGATTAATGGTATTGCTCCTGTGGAGACTTGCAAGTATAAATCTAATTTGCCTTGGTTTGATAATGAAGTTTTTGATAAAATTAAAGATCGGGACAGGGCATACAGCAAAGCTTTTATAAATACAAAGAATGATGGTGAAATAAGACAACAGTCTCTCAGGAACAATGTGGTTAATCTTCTTAAGGTGAGGAAGGAAAGGTATTACATTGAGAAAATAGATATGTTCAAAGGAAACCCTAGGGAAATGTGGAAGACTTTGAAGAGTGTGGTTAGCGTGGGCTGTCCCAATGCTCCAAATTCTATAATTTTTGATATTGACAATGAGCAAAAAATTGTTGTAGATTCTTTAGAAATTGCTGAAAATTTTAATTCCTATTTTGTGAATAGTATAGTGAAGATCCATGAAAGCATGCAAAATGGGCCTAGTTGGACTAATCTGGATGCCAACTTATGCCTTGGAATTTCTAACTTTAAACAGTTGACCATGTCTGAAGCTCAAAAAATAATGAGTAAACTTGATAATAAATGTTCTGCATATGAAATATTAAATGCTAAGATTTTGAAGACTATATTTGGTACTATTGGACATGTTATGTTGGATATCCTAAACACACTTTTAAGAACTGGTAAAATACCAGATAAATTACAATGTAGCACAATTGTTCCTGTGCAGAAGGTCGGCAATACTATAAATGCAAATGAGTTTCGTCCAATAAATGCATTACCCCTTATCGAAAAAGTTATTGAAATGGCAGTATATGACCAAATTTTAAAGCATATTTCAGAAAATGAAATTTTAATAAATAACCAATCTGGGTTCCGTCGTGGACACTCATGCGAATCTGCTCTTCAATTAACACTTTGTAAAATTAAAACTGATCTTGATGATAGCAAATATGTGGTGGGTATTTTTTTGGACCTAAAAAAGGCGTTTGAAACTTTAGATAGAAGCATTTTGCTATCTAAACTTAGAAATTATGGTATTGTAGGTAATGTTTTTGAATGGTTTGTGGATTATCTGTGTAACAGAAGGCAGAAAGTCAGATTTGATGGAAGGGTTTCTGGGGAAATAGGCAATAACATGGAAGTACCACAGGGAAGTGTATTGGGGCCTCTGCTTTTTATTTTGTATATCAATGATATAGGTATGCTTGTGGATTGTGAATTCATTAACCTTTTTGTTGATGACCCCTTTTTGGCATGTAGCGATAGTAATCTCAATAAAGCATTAGAAAAAATGGGTACGGTATTGTCACAGATAGAGATTTACTTTAAAATAAATAAACCTAAACTAAATGTGTCAAAAACAAAGGCTATGGTGTTTGCAACTAAAAGTAAATATCGAAAGGTTGAAGAGCTAAGTCCTCAACTAAGCATCAACAATGAAACTATTGAATTTGTAACTGTATAAAATATTTGGGACTACAACTTGATAACTTGCTTACTTTTCAGAATCACTGTGATTATATTGAGAAGAAAATTTCAAAAAAAATATTTTTCTTTAGTAGAATATCAATTAGTCTATCCTATGAGTCTAAATTAATGGTTTATAATACTATTGTTCAGCCACATATTGATTATTGCTCCTCAGTATTGTTCTTATTTAATTTAAATCAGACAAATAGGCTTCAAAAGCTGCAGAATCGGGGCATGAGGATTATTTTACGAGCACATAGACTTACACCAATATAATTAATGCTTAATTCTTTAAATTGGCTTTCTGTTGAGAATAGACTTTATACATTTACCATGACATTGATTTATAAAATTTTGAATAATTTGGCACCATCCTACTGTTAGTTTTAATAGAAATATACATGGTTATCCTACACGTAATAATGACAATATTTTTATATCAAGGACTAACTTTAAGAACACCATGAATTCACTGTTTTTTAGAGGATTTAATGAATTTAACAACCTGCCACCTGAAATAAAGAGGCAACCCTCAATTCGACTTTTTAAAAGGATGCTAAAGGTTCATGCGCATGGGAGAAATTAGTGATATGAAATGTGGTAATTGTGCAATAATCATTTATTTAATTGTATTAAAATAAAATTTTTTTCTTCTTGTCATTGTTGGCTTAGTCTAACATAAATTAGTTGGATAAATCAAGTGTTAGATATAGTAAGCAAATTATTTTTTTAATTAAGACTTTGTTTTATGTGTATATTAGGTGTATACCTATTTAATAAAGATATATTTAATTTCATTTTATGGATAAGTAATTCTTCAACAAAATACATTTTTAGAATTTGAGATGGGTAAAAATAATAATTTATAGACCAACGTTTTAATACTATATTACACTTATAAAAATTAAGTTGGGTTTTGGAACCTTCGGCAAAATGCACTACAACACTTTTGCCGAAACACAATGTTTCAACTCGACGCGCTTTTTCCTAACCATATTAGCATGATCAGGAGATGAGCAGTTTTAATCATATACTGATGAGGCTAACATGGTTAGCGAAACGCGCGTAGAGAACAAATATTATGTTTCGATATTTTAAATTAAACTCATATTTAAAGACGAATTGAATTTTTAGGTAGTGGAATGCCTAAAAGCATTTTTTTTTCTAATTTGGCACGGTCTTGACTCATAAATCTAAATATCTACTTATCGTTGCCAATTGCTTTTTTCACTAAACAGTGTAATACATAATTTTTAACAGGAGCAATTTTTAAATAAAATATAGCCAAGAATATGCCACATACGCTACGACCTAACATTGCCGTTATAATATACAGAAGGTATACGTCATAAATAATTCTAATATGATTTATGAATTATGAATTAGCACTGATCCGGAAACCCACACTAAGCATTTAAAAAGAAGGTTTAATTTATTCAAATACGTCAAGTATTGCGTTGCTTTAAATTACAGCCGCATTATTACAGAGTAGATAATTCATAATGGATTTTGCTGTTTATGTCGAAAATATTCCCGCCATAATCCATTACGCGCCAGTGCGGCATGACATACCTCTAAACTGTTATTGCTACTGTTGCTTCCATTCCTGCTGCCCAGTGCTCGCTCCTTGGCTGCTTTGGTCCACCGTTCGACTGTCTTGTGCGTTAGCCAGCAACTGGCAGGGCTAAATCCCGACATGTTTGTTCCTCGGAATGATTGAGATACCGATTAAGTAAGAATCGTACTGTATTCAAACTGAAACGCCATGTTTACAAATATGGATTTTCTTAGAGACTATTCGACAGGGTAGTTAGGGACGGTAAAGTTATACTAAAGAGCAGGCCGCGGGAGGCAGAGCGTCGAGCGTCGACGCCGAATTTGCCAGAAAATATACGTCATCACTCGTTCGGCAACATCGATAACGTTCAACAGGTTAAGCAGCGTGGAATAAGTGAAAACAGGTACAGAAAAGAAACAGATTGTTTTGCTCTCTTTGCGCCGATCGATGATTCTTGATAATCTGTTAAATATTTTAGAACAAGTTGTTTGACTATTTTGACGTTTTATCAGAACGAATAACAGTTCTACACCTCTTTGAATGTTTTTGAGTTGCAATATGTTAGTGAATCGTCGTTGTCATTACTGGTTTTACTCAAACTCAAAGACATTTGACTTAAAGCTAATTTACTATTTTTACTTAATATTCAACAAAATAAGCAATTTGTATAAACATAGCTTCTTTAGAAAAATATTAGATATTAGGATACAGCAATAGACGGAGTTGTCAGGACAATTTAATGAATATTGGAGAAACTAATAAGAATCCTCCCTAAATGGTATGATCTGAATGTATGTAATTATGCAACGATACACGATATTTTAATTATGCAACATAACAAAATTTTTATTTTGAACCACCCATTTTACGGAGTGCTTCAAAAAGACACCATGACATACAGTTACTTTTTTGAAATGTTAAGAACATGGCTCATCGTTTTGGACTTATTGACAATTATTTTCAGTCTTGGGCCAAGATTCGAGCTGAGATAACAAGGCTGCTCATCCACTTTTAAACCCTGTGGGTTAGTTTTCCAATATAATAATATTTAAAAAATAAGTTGCCTATTTCACAAAATAATAGTTTTAGCATTTATTTCAAATGGAAGGGCCTATACAGTGTGTCCAAAAAAGTATGCAACATATGGGAAACTTCTTTATTATTGGATTCTCAGAAAATTTTATTCTTCATAAAAGTTGGTGCTTGCCCTAAAACAGTAAATGAGTATTTCAAATTTTAGGTACGGCTTTTAGTGCGGACGCAAATGTCATTTTTCCGAAATTGCGTCAAGAGTAAAGTACCTTAATTTATAAAGATACAGCAAAATCTTATAGGGAAAAGTTCTTCCAAATTAAAAAAGTAATCTAAATATGAAATTTGAGTTAAGTACATCATTTTTTAATTTCCCTTTTTTTTCGCGATTTTTTTCTCAAACGTTACGCCATGCCACAATAATTATTACAAAATACAATTGGAATGACTGACTCAATAATAATTAATTTTATATGTCAGAGCGAAGTAAAATTATTGCTATTTATTTGTTTTTATTCCAAATGCATGGCCTACTCTTCAAGACCAAA
>JAEQML010081788.1:0-11076 GCA_016904865.1 Pissodes strobi
AAATATTATCATTAAATTTTAAGTTATATAGCGGTGTGGGTAGCAAATATGTTGATTGACACGGTTCTTGAAAAGCTGTAGGTTATAATTTGGGGAAACAGAGGGAGTGAGTTCCACAGCGATTCATTGCGCCAGACAAATCAGTCCTTATAAAGCGATGTTCTAGGTATTTCCAGTTGTACAACGAAAGGGTGCGCTCTTGCCGTCTAGGGTGACTGTCTGACAAGGGTTGCTGGGGGCAAGATGAGGCGGGACAAATTCTGGAAACATCTGTGGTGAAAATATCTGCAAAACAGCGGTATCTCGGCCATATGTCTGCGGTGTTCCAGACGATCCAGATCCCGGGTCGCCAACGAGATGCACAGCTGAAGGAAATCCAGCAGCTTTTAGAGTGAGCTTCTGTGCGACACCTCAGATGTGTGAGCAGAACTAAGGACGGTCTTTTTGGACGTTTGTAGAGCAAGATCAGCTGCTGTGGTTTATAGAGTTTTTGTTGGGAAATAGCGCACTAAGCTTCAGGGAGGCTGATTTTGCGATGTCCGCTTCATCCAACGTGGTCATGCCAGGGCATATTGCTGTTGACCCAGACACCCAGTAGTCCAACTGGCGAGGATGAATTGAACTGGACCAAATTTCTGTCGCCCCAAGTTCGAACCCTCTCCAGCTCTTGATTAATTGCAGAAATCTGCTCCTGTCTGCGGTGGTATGTCTCAGTCGCTGGAAAAGATTTTTCCGACATAAATTGGAAGACAAAGCCACTGTCATCTGCAAAACTGTAAACAGGATTCTTGGTTTCGATGAGCAGGTCATTCATGTTGATGAAGAACAGAGCGCCCTGAGGCACGCCCGCGTTGATGGTGAATATGACTGAGATGTGCCCATCAACTGCAACGTGCAGAGATCCGTTCTTAAGGAAACTGGCAAGCCAGCTGCAGAGAGAGGCTGGCAGTCCGAAGGAAGGCAGTTTGTTGAGCAATCCGTCATGCCAAACTCTGTCGAATGCTTTCGAAATATCCAATGCAATCGCCCGAGATTCTCCGTAGTTCTGAATTGTCCTACTTCATATATGAGTGACATAGGCCAATATATCTCCTGTCGATTGCTCTTTGCGAAAGCCGTATTGGTTATCGCTAATTAATCTGTTGGTCTTAAGGTACTTGAGTAGTTGCTGATTGACTACAAGTTTCATGACCTTGGAGGTTATTGGAAGCAGTTTGAGGACGTGGTCTTCTTGTCTTTTTTTGGAACAGTTTGCACTCGAGAGACTTTCCAAGAAGATGGGTAAATCTTTTTTCGGTAAGGCAGAGAACAATATCTGGAAAAATGGGTATAAGTTCGTTGGTCCAGTTCCTTGACAGGATGGCAGGTATTCCGTCCAGTCCTGATGCCTTTTGCCTATCTAATTCTTTGAGGATTTTACGAATATCACGTTGATGAAACTTAATTTCTGCCATGGTAGTGTTGATGTTCGATAAGGTGAGGAGAGCCTTGCCTTGGGGGACGATTAAGGTAGAGTGCGTTGAAAGCGCTTTGGCGAGCATGCTTGCTTTTTCCTTGTGTTTAGTCGCCGTAATGCAGCGCCAGATACGTCATAATAATCATATTACTTTATTGACAAACCGAATAATCTGGAGCAAATTCTCGCCTTTTGAAGTTCTCATTTCACTATTGTGTTCTTAGGCACACACCATTTTTTTTATATTAAATGTCGAATTAAGGCCCCCAATATAACTTAAGTTCCTCTCTGAATTTCGTTAAATATTGCCAATAATTTAGCCCATAAAGTATTAACCTGAATGCTAATATTTGCTCTGCGAGCGATACAATTATTCAAGTTGAGGTTCATGGTCACTTACCCTAAAGATCTTTCAGTCTTTATCAATTTCCACATCCGGCGCGCTATAAGCAAATACAAGCTTTTGAAAATACTTACACGTTTTATTTAAAAATATATTTTGAAATAATATGCTATTAAAGTGTACAGGTTTAGTTAGATCAAGTGCATGGATTTTTGCAATATACTGAAATTTGCTTGACAGTTTTCTTTCCCTTAAGATTTTCATATCAGCAATTCGTAATGCCCATGGCTCATTTTAAATGCAATATGAGATCTGCAAATGTTAACCCATTTGTTAGATCTCATTTTCTGAAGGGCAACAAGCAGCGTTGTGGATTGGTATGTTATTATTTAAATCCTGTACTGACTAGGCACATGATGTGAGTCAACAGGATACTTGTCTCGTTCATACTGCTGAAAGTCCTGAAATAAAATCAATAGAAAATGTTGCTCATGCGATAATTGTAACAAATGTAACATTCATTCAAGATTTAGTCGATTATGGAAGAGAATACTTCTATTTTCTTCCATAATCCACTGAATCTTTTCCAGCAGTATAAACGATACAATTATCCTGTTTAAACACATCGTGTACCTAGTCAGCACATATTTTAAATAATAACATAACAATCCACAATGCTGCTTGTTGCCCTCTAGAAAATGAGACTTGAAGAAAATTAGGTTAACAAAAGGGTTAACTAAAGCATATTAGCTAAGGACAATGCAAATTGGAAAAATACATATATTACACGTAAAGCCACTAAGACTTGGCCGGTAAAATAAAGCACCACATTTTTCAAAATTTGGAAATACATATCTTTATTTAATGCTCCAGCACATACCACATCGACAATCTGGGGGCATAGTCATAAGAATCCATTCGTGATAAGTGTACAAAGGAACTTTTTCTTTAGTTAGTAATTATAATATTTCCTGGAAAATGATAGTACATAACACGCCAAGGATAGTAAAAACTTTTCGCTTAATAAAATGTGTTCCAGTCTTCCGAGGAGAGTCTGGAAAGTCGCAGCGTGTTAGTGGTTGTGAGGGGCAAGTCACTCGGGGAAGGGTGATTTCTAATTAGGAGGATATTTTTCATTGCACGTGGATGCGTAGCCTGGTGGCGGCCTAGGGGACAGCCCCGCAAGGAACCCTCCATCTCATTAGGCGAATCAACCTCCTCGCAGAATATACTAGTTCTGCCTTGGGAAGAGAAGAAACTTCAGTTTTTTGTGAAAGTCGGTGGTCGTGACAATGTAACGGTCAACACCGAATCCAACAAGAGTGTATCCCACCTGGGAGGATCACCCGAGCTCTAGTTAAGCTCGGACCGTGGTCGTGCTGGCAATTGCCTCGCAGCAGTACCAAAAACCAAGCAAGTCAAGTCAAGATTAGTGAAAAATATGTTTCCTAACTTTAATTTTCTCGATTGTAATATGACCCATCAAAGTTACTACATAAACAACCACTTGGTTCGATTTTCAGAAAATCAAGTTGAAAGGGAGAAAGATTCTATCAGAACACTAAAACTGAGAAATATTGGAAGGAAGATTGGAATAAGGGCCGAGTATTCTTGAAGTCTTCAGCGAGATTGCCCTGGTAAACTCCATGCTAGAAAGTCGTATAAATGAACATTTATTTATAAGTGATAATCTACTTTGTGAAATAATTATTTTGCATTCTACACCCAAACATTACTTAATTAACTAAATCGCATGCACCCAAATGTCTATTGGACTATGAAACTATGTAAATAAAACAATCATTTGTTATTTAAAAAAATACCCTTTTTTAATTTTGGGCTTTCTTTAAGTACCCATGCTTACAATTGCCTATAACCACGGGTAGACAAAGTGTCCGTTCTGCATAAAATCCCCCTTAATTTTATAGGTCCGCGTAATCAAAAGAAAGCAAAAGTGTTCCCACCTGAAAAGAATTTGATTAGACTCTCTTCGGAGGAGGTAGGTAGATAACAGGTGGTTCCCAAGGTCGCTGACCTGACGGCTTCGTAAAATTTGAAATGCGTTTTTTTCGCCAGGTTAACAGGTACTGCCGAACAGGTTGTTCCGAAGGCGGATTCTATTTAAGCGAAACCAAAGCAGCGCCGTTTAGCAATTATTGGTTGTTGGCCTTAGGGATTGTATTTAAGACGCTTTTAAAAATATAAACGGCCCGGTAATAAATATGGGGCTTTGAGTTTAATGTGCGACGGGATGGAATATCATGGCATAATTTTCGAATTGCCTCATGTTACAAAAATGCACATAACTCTTGACGGTTATTAAATGTCGAATCGTTAGAAGCTGATAATATTCTTAATATATTTCAAACATGCAACGGCCAGTAGCTGGTAGACGCTTAACTTGTCTTCATATTTAGTACTGCAGATAGACGTTAAACTTATTTTATACTTTATAATGGGTAATAGGTAATAAAAAATCTATTTTGTGAGTTGCATCCAATGAGGAACAAGTCCTGTACTTATGTATTCGTACCTTGTATTTCCCCGAAATCGATTGGTTTTCTGGGGTGGATAGTTTTCAAATAATAAGTGTAATTTGAGAGCTTCAAAACAATGTTTGTCTGGTTCTTTCCATTGCTGGACAGTGGTATAAAACATGCTCCATTGTTTCTTCATCCTCCAAGCACAATCGGCATTCTGTTTCTTCGGAACGCCCTATCTTGTTCGTCTGGCTTTTTAGCCGACAATGGCCAGTGTGCATGCTAACTACAGCCTGTACCTGCTGGGGGCTAAGTTGAAGTAGTTGTCTAGTTCTCACTCCCGATCACAGATTCACTGCCATCTTTGAATGAGTTAGTCCCGGTAACTCTCTCCATTTATGTACAAATTGCTGTCATGTCCACCTGGAGAGGACTTCTTTAGCTGTGTTGTAAGCTATATCCAGTACTGGTACTGGCCCTGTGAAGGCCGTTGCAACCGCTTGCTTCGCAAGAACATTAGCTCTTTCGTTGCCTCCATACCAGGTATCCAGAGCAGTATAACTTTATATTCTCTACTTAGTTTGATGAGTAGTTCCTGGCAGTTCCATACTGCCTTGGATGAACAACGGCTAGATTCAAGAGCTTTTAAAGCTGCTTGAGTGTCCGAGAATATTTTGGTTGACATGCCTTTTCAATTTCTATCGATGAGCCACTGTGCAGTCATATCAATGGCTTGAGCTTTAGCCTGAAAAGGGTTGCTTAAGTTCAACCTTATCATTTTTATTCCAGGTAGCGGCTCCTATTTCATCATTGGTCTTGGACACGTTAGTGAAACAACTATTCTCGGTTGTTCTCAGATGTTCTGAGTTTCTTGCCCATTCGTTCTTCTCTGATAGGAGGACGTCATAGGCATGGTAATAGTTACTTTTGATAGGCATAACATCTGAAGGCAGATCCAACACACTGTTCCATCATTAGCGTTTTGAAGCTTGTTGGGCACCATGATGATCGCCTGCGGTTTGTTGGTCTCGCCTGTGTCAATCGATACGTAGCCCATCTGGCCGCCCTCTCCAGTGCTATTTGGAGAAGTGTCAGAATTAGAAGGCACTCAAGAGCTATGCTTATGTAGGTAAAAAGTCATAAATATATATAATTGATATAATCGTAAAAATCAGCTGCCAGTTATTTGGACGAGGAAATTGATATTGTTACGCTTCTCTGGTCGTGTTACCAATCGTTACAAATGGGCAATGCTTTATTCACGGAAAAGCACGAGATTAATATTAACGATGTCCTGGTTTTGTCCAATCTTAAGATTTGTGATGGGATGTATAGTCTTCGACTCATATAAAAAATCATCGATTACGCAAACTCTTCACTATCTAAAAATGTATGCTTTGGACTTTTCATATATTTTGTTCGTACACCTCCATTGGAAATTACTTAACAAAATGCCAAATTTTTCCAACTGTAAAGTATCATCCTAACATAATTTAATTAGTCATATTTAAGAAGATTTCTTATTAATGGTTATCATTTAAAATCGCTAATAATATATTCTGCAGGTTGCTTTGTGGAAAAAGTATAGCAAGACCATAACCGAATAATAATTCTTTGGCTATGAGATGGCCGCATTCCCTCTTTCTTGTAGGATTAAGGAAATACGTCTCTGAGCACATCCATAGTGCCCTCAACCGTATCGGACTCCGACTAATTAAGACCTTGCAAATCTTAGGCTCAGCACAGGTATCATTAATTTACACTCATCAAACCTATATATAAGAAAGGAGATAAAAATCTGAGAAAAAATAGAGACCAATAGCTATTTTAAACAACATAAGCAAAATGTTTGAAAAAGTAATTAATGAAAGGATAATTTATTTTATGGAAAAGAAAAACCTCTTTCTGGCGGTGGACAAAGCAGGTGCTGATCTTGGTATTTTTCTTGCGCATAGGGTCTGAGTCTTGGTCTTGCAAACTAGATCTTGGTGGTCTTGGTCTTGCAGCAAGAATTTTGCAAGTTTTGTTTTTAAACAAGGAGCAAAAACAAGACAAAACAATAAAATAATCTCAGACTGTTTTATTTCCAATCTTACCATTGGGAATTAAAAATCTGAAATTTTCGAAAACATAAAAATCTAGCAATCGGACATTTACCAATACCACACCAATTATCTTCTAATTAGAAATCGAATTAATTATTGATATGTAACTTTTCATTGGCAAATGCACCATAGGGAAAATTCTCTACCCAACCCGAATATATATTTAATGTTAATTTTATGATAGCTACGTTTAACATGATAATGATTTTACATGATTCAGAATTATACGGAACACTAATTAACAAAGCTCATCTAAATTTGACACAAAATATTAAATTTAATGTAATATGCAAATAATTTAAATTTAAAAGAGTAATAGAGCAATAAAATACTATTACAAACAATCCCTTGATATCATAGTAGAGTGCGAAATTTGAAAGAGTCCTGCAAGACCCGTGCAACTTTCAAAGGTCTTGGTCTTGCATGACATGCTAACCAAAATACGGTCTCGGTCTTGGTCTTGGTCCTATATTTTTTGCAAGGACAAGACCAAGACTGCAAGACCGAGACCAGTCTCGCTCATCACTATCTCTTTCTGACTACCACAACGGATTTCGAGGCAAAAAGTCTACCGTTAGGGCAATATTTCAGGCTCTCAGCCAAGTGCTCGAATCTCTAAATTCTGGTAAACCGACAGTTGCTATGTTTTTTGGCTTATCGACAGTGTAGATCGCAGAGTTCTTGTTCTTGCTTTAAAATTAGGGGGCGTATTAAATAAATTAATTAAGTCATAATTATCAAATTGCATCAAGCAAAATTGGTACATCTCTTATGTCCGAATACCGAACTGGACCCAAGAGGGGCGTTTCCCAAGGCTCAATTCTGGGGCCATGACTCTATATCATTTATACTATTGAACTGCCTTCGATAATTCCAAATATAACACAAGTGAATCTGAATAGAAAAAAATATTTAATGCTCTCAATGTTTTGGAGAACGGATTTACTTCTAATAATCTTTTACTCAATGTAGATAAAACAAAGCCTATTAAGTTTACTTATCAAACAACTCCTACACAAATTATGTATGAAAACAACAACAGGTCTCTTGCTGCAGGGAATTTGGCTACATTTTTGGGTATTCAGGTAAACCACCGACTGAACTGGCGATTGTTATGTTGAAGGTTCTCGCATTCAATATTAACGCTGAAATAGCTATTTTGGGATACCACGCATACGTGCATTCACTTTTAAGATACGGTATGATCTTCTGGGCGAGGGCCGCGGAGGCAAACAGAGTCTTCATTCTTCAAAATAGATGTCTGACAAGCATCTCCAATCTGAAAACTGTCTATACCTGTAGACTTAAATTCGTTGAACATAAAATTCTTACTCTCATATCCACATACATATATGAATCAATAATATTTGAAGACATAAATGAAAACATTAGTATGCAATCTGGCATTACAATTCTGCAAACTGGGACGATCTAATGGAGTTCTACCTAGATTTTCCTTGGTTCGACATCTGGTTTGGCTCTAACGACCCGTCAGTCTGCTGCGAAGAAATCACGCAAGTAATCTTCTCAGGAATGGAAGCATACATCCCAAATCCCATCAAGTTACCATCAAAAAGAAAGCCCTGGTTTTGTCAGAAGATGCGAAAGAGCTGTAGGTAGGAATAGCAAGCCTACAAGTACTGGCAGCAAAATCAGACCGCTGAAAATCGCAATTATTTTGTCGAAGCAAGAAACGAGTGCAAACGAGTGATCGATGAAACTAAGGACAAACGCAATCAAAGGATCAGGAATAAACTTTTGCAATGCCCTAGTGGCTCCAGGAATTTCTGGTCGGTAGCAAAGGAAGTAAGTAACAACTTTACAAAAACGTCTCTCCCACCTTTGACAGACGAACGTGACATTACGGCGACTACAGCCAAAGAAAAAGCAAACATGCTCGCCAAACTATTTTCATCGCACTCTACCTTAGACGTCCCCCAAGGCAAGACTCTCCCTACCATATCGAACATCAACACTGCTATGGCAGAAGTCAAGTTTCATCACCGTGATATTCGTAAAATTCTTGAGGAACTAGATATGCAAAAGGCATCAAGACCGGACGAAATACCTGCCATCGTGTTAAAGAACTGCGCCAATGAACTAATACCTGTTTTTCCAGGCTTTTTTCTCTGTCTTACGGAAAAGGGATTTACCCATCTTCTTGGAAAGTGGCTCGAGTGCAACATGTTCCAACACGCCCTCAAACTAACCCAATTGCCTTGCTTCCAATAATCTCCAAAGTCATGGAAGGTGTAGTCAATCAGCAACTACTCAAGTACCTCGAGAACAACAGAATAATCAGCGATATTCAATACTGCTCGGCTTACGCAAAGAGAGATCGACAGGAGATATATTGGACTATGTCACTCATATATGGAGTAGGGCAATTGAGAACTACGGAGAGTTCCGAGCGATTGCGTTGGATATTACAAAGGCATTTGGCAGAGTTTGGCATGACGGACTGCTCAACAAACTGCCGTCCTTCGGACTGCCAGCCTCTCTCTGCATCTGGTTTGCCAGATTCCTTAAGAACCGATCTCTAGTAAACGTTGCAGCTAATGAACACCTCTCGACGCAGCAGGATCGACCATTCCTTCATCCTCGTCAATCGGACTGCTGGGTGTCTCGGTCAACAGCAATATGTCCTGCATGACTACGTTGCTAGTATCGCAAAGTCAGCCTCCCAGAAGCTTGGTGCGCTATTTCGCAACAAAAAACTCTATACACCGCAGCTCTTGCTCTACAAAGCGCAAATAAAACCGTGCTTAGAATATTGCTCACATATCTGGGGTGCCGCACCAAAGCACACCCTAAAGCTGCTGGATTCCATTCAGAAGAGAGCGGTGCGCCTCGTCGGCGACCCGGAGTTGACCCGGAATCTGGATAGTCTGGAACACCGCAGATATGTTGCCGAGATGTCTCTGTTTTACGGATACTTTCACGGCAGATGTTCCCAGAATTTGGCCCGCCTCATCCCGCCTCTGGCAACTCCTGTCAGACTGCAGTCACGACAGACGTCAAGAGCGCACCAGTTCGTCGTACAACTGGAAACACCTAGAACATCGGTGTACAAGAACTCCTTTGTCTGGCGCACTGCATCACTGTGGAATTTACTCCCAGGACATCTGTTTCCCATCAATTACAACCTAAAACAATTCAAGAGCCGTGTCAATCAACATCTTCGCACACACACCGCTCGTCGAGCGCCATAGGATCTGCCATTAGTGTGTGTGCCTCTGATATAAAAAAGTACATCATATGGTGAACTACTACAAGCATTTAGACTATTAATTAATTATTATCTTGTTGTAAGTTTCAACTTGAACTTGGAAAATATTATGTAAACATCCAAGATAAATTATAGCGAGCGAACTGCGCAGACAATTATGAGGCCTAAAAATGCAATGGCCAGCAAATTTTAATAGTCAAGCGAACCATCAGTTCGACAAGCTTTTCTATTCCGCTCTAATCAGCTGCAGTTCACAGGAATGTGGCGCTGATTATTTTGCCGATATCCTAATCCTCAAGTCTAACTCAAGAGATGCAGCTCACAGCATTGTAGTTTCTTAGAGGATGCTCGTTTAAAAAACTAGTCGATTCTGCGGTAAATCCGTCAAAATTCTAAGCCAAATGATTTTTAAAGTTAAATAGTTACAGTGCCTTAAAGTGCTGAGTGAAACCGGTCTTAAAGAACTTTATTATAAAACAGGGAATAAGACCTATAAGAAATTGAAGCCATAGTTCAATCGAAAGAACATGTGTGTTTTAGTAATCGGGTATAGTGTAAATTCATTATGTCTTTGACCAATAGGCGTTACTATTGTTTTACCGAAGTTGCTTATTTATTATCTCTTCTCACCTGACGTAGATCGATTTCTAATCGGAGCTACATAACCTGGACGCCAACCTAGGCGTGACGTCATGACATACAATTCGTAACAATATTGTATAAGATTATTATTTTAAATTGTATTTGATTCACGTCTTGTGTTGTTGTCTAGCACACTGTATTATCCCTTAACGTACTTAATGTATTATTATTGATGTATTATTTTAGGGTTTTAAATTTCATTATAATTCTCCGATTCTGGGCTTATCTTATTTTGATCTCGATTTATCATATTCAGAATCTCAGACTATAAATTTTAATTTTCTTCGAAATTTCAGTTTTATGGTTTATAGTTTTTATAATTTTATTAAAAATTTCCTATCGATGATTTCAGCCTATTGTCATAGTCTTACTGTCCTACACCCTTTGGGTCTCAATAGACTTGCAATATTATTCGAATGAGTACACTTTGTCATGTTCTTGTAGCCGTATTCGAATACTTTTTCGTCCTAGCTCTGAAATAAATTCACTGATGCAATTATTTCATAATTATTTACATTTTCATGTTCAGGTATCAAAAGCTCAGAAAACCAGTTGGGTTACCTATGATTTAGCTATATCAAGAATAAATTTCCGTGTAATTCTAGGTAAGAGGTTGAGTCTTCTGTGGAGAAGATTTTAAAAAAATTATAATTTACCCTGTTACATTTTGTATATCTGAAAGGATAAACGTATATAAGCTTCTGGTAGTATGACCAGTTTTTAAAATAGTAAATTATCACACATTAAAGTTAAAATATCCATACAGACGTAATTTCTCGAATTCTACGAATAAAATGCGTAAAATATTAGACAAAAAGACC
>JAEQML010081789.1:0-11075 GCA_016904865.1 Pissodes strobi
ATATATGCATCTCATTTATAATCATATAACATAAAATACTTCCAAATATTTCAAATTTTATTAAAGTAGTGGTTAATTTATTGATAAAATTTACAATAGGAAGTTGCTAAAATATTCATTATATTGGCTGTAGTTTTTTTGGTGCTGATTGTGTTAGATATTACTAAATGTACATACTAAACTAAGTATTGCCTAGGTAATTTTTTGTGATTTTTCTTTACAGAACTTGCATTTCCACGTTATTGTCTCGGAAGAGTTGATGATCGATCGACAGGATTAGGTGCTTCTGCTTTTACAAGACCTTTTTCAAAATAATGTACGTTAATATTATTATATATTTTTGCTGTTGGAATATTCATTGTCCACTATCAAATAATTATCCTGGAAAAACTATAAATTTACTTAATTCATTGTATTGTTCCTTACATTCGACAAATAGAATATAATTAATGATAAGGTATTTTTTCTTCAAACGTCAGTAAATCCGTCATTACTCGACTGTGTAGGCGGCCGTGAAGTTTCGTTTTTCCTCCGCCGGAGCTTTACTTTTCACTTTTCCGCCGGCGGAGGTAAAAGTGTTGTCATAGCAACATAGATACAATACAAACAGACAACAAAATAAGCGTCAACAACTCAAGATTTATTAAACTACAATTTGATATTTATATCACTCAATTTGTGACTGCATGTCTAAAAATCCCTAATTTAGGAACAAATTGGTTATTATTTAATCGAACATACTCAATAACTGCTTATCAATACGGAATTAAAACGCAATCGCAGACGCAATCTTATAAAAATAATTATTGTGGACAGTGTCCACTGACAGCTTTATGTTACATTACTATAGCAACAACCTGTGCCTATTCACCGACACCAGTCTAAGCCGCCTTGCGAACCCACTTATCTTTAATAATAATTGTTATTATTACTATTAAAAAGAGATGTTTTTGCATTAATTTGTCGACATTTGAAGAAAAAACAGCATATTTTATTTGGAGGAAAAGTTACTTTTCATGGCTTGCTCTCTATTACCAGCCTCACTCCGTTCGGCTGTTAAACACGAGCGCGCCATGAAAAGTATCACTTTTCCTCCATATAAAATAATATACTATTGTTTCATTATTTTCTTTCAAATAGGAACAAAAATTCAAAATCCACTCCATTAACAAACTTTTACTTGAGGTGCTCTATTGCAAAATAGTACAATGGAACTTTTGGATTAACATTATTACAAAAAATTATTATTCTCGATAAATAGAAGATTTATTTTTAACGAATATCAAAATATAAACTCAAATTGCAAATTTTGCTACTGAATTCACCTATTAAAAAATAAAGATGTTCTATTGATCTAGGTTTTAATCATTTTCAGCAATCATCATATTACGAGTATTATGTATAAGTTAATAGAAAAATTACATTATTATCATTTTGAATAGTCATCCTTGGAAATAAACAAGTAAAATAATGGCAGCTATTTTTAGACAAAGATTTGACGTTTTGTTGTACATTTTTGATTTTTTTTAATAATAAATTCATTATTACAAAAATGAGCGATATTGATTTAAGTTGTACTCTTCCGGAAGTACGCCAAGTTGCTAACGAAGCTGTTGAAACGCAATGAGGGAAATTCCATCTATTCTGAAATCCTTGAGAAATACTTAAGCACTCTTCTGCAGACTCGGGAGTTTTAAGATATTCAGAACTTAGAATATTCCACAGAACTGCACATGTTTCATGAATGATTGAATAAACCGCTGAAAGTCCTATATGGAAGGTCCATGCTAGAGCATGCATACTAGACCCTTGCGACAAATATCTGAAACAATTTTATTTGAAGGCTTTCACCTATTTTCATTAAATAATTAGCTTACTGTAGAGTTAAAACCAGCCGTTCTTCAGATGAGATACCATCGGATCTGTACTGCTTACGTATTCTTTCTTGTATTTTTGATAATAACTTCTGAAAAATGGAGACTGTCATTCTTGTATATTTAAAATACTGTTGAGAATCCCATGTTTTAATTTTTTTCTAATATTGGTAGCTTCCAGATAATTTTCTAGTTCTGTTGATAAATCTCACTTTGAATCTTCGCGAGGCAGTGTTTTGACGCATTCTAAAGGCTTCATAAGAACAGAAAATAAGTCCTAATGCACCTAATAAATACTTCTGGCCATCATAGTTGTCCATTCTAAATACAATTTGAGTACATGAGTACCTATTAACAATAACAATTATTAGGCAAAATTTATAGGTTAAGATTTGTTTACGTTTTTGACGGACGACGTACAGCAACGGCAAGTTTATGAAAGGTAAATTTTTGTGGCTACGACCGGCAGTCGGTAAACGTCAAATCCGTCGGCAAACGGAATACTCACCGCCAAGTTTATGAATCCCTCTTCAATTTCAAATCATTACAATAATAATTTTTAATTTGGTAAATGCATTCATATTATATAGAAAAGACAGCTGGCTGACAGGACATCCTGGATGTCATGTGAAAAAGCGTAGCAGCAGCTGTTCGGAGATGCCAACTGTACATATCAAATGCACTAAATTTATACTTTCAAAATTAAAATTTTCATAAAATTACGAGACTTTCTTATATTATTATTGTGCAAAGGTATATTAGAAAGGTAAAACTTTCATATTATAAATACAGTTTTTCAGTAAATGATGTAGAAATATGCGGTGTTTTATCGAAATTTCCCGCACCGCTTTTAGGGGGATGCGGGAAGTTGATGTTTCGGATTTTGCTTAGTAGGCGTGAAACAACGAAAAAAAGCATATGAGTACAAAATGACTTCTTTATGATACCAAAATAGAAAAACTATTTTTTTTCTATGAGCATCAGATAATAACTAAAACAAAAACGGTGATTATATTTTTAAAATTTTTTAATGAAACCTGAAAGAACTACAAGAATAATTTGACAAATTGATGATATAGAACGTTTAGAACGTTATAGAACGTTTCACAGTGTTTGTGATTGGAATCGGAGGAAAAATCTGATATTAGACTGGTGTCAAAAAAAATAGATGCAACTATTGTTGCTTGACATATAATCATCATTTATCATTATGCAGGGTAGGTACTTACAAAATATGTTTTATAGAGGATACTTACAAATATGTTTTTACGAAAGTATCATATAAATTTCACTTATATATGAGATTTTTGAGTAGTTTGACGTACAGAAAAGTGTAACTTTAAACACCCTCGTAGAAAAAAGTTATCTATCTTTTTGAAACCTCCGTAACGCTGAAGAGTCAAGAACAAGCACAGCATTTATTATTAGTATAGTTAGAAAATTAGTTAAATTTCAGAATTTAGGTTCACATTGAATGTAAGTATTTCTTTTCAGAAGCTTGAACTTGTGATTATTTATATGCAGCTAACTACCTCAGGCCGTAAAGTTCTAGTACTTGCTTTCCTCTTGATATAATTTGCTCTTGAATGGCGTAGTATTTAAATTCGAAAGCCCTTATAGGAAATATTAATCAGTTTAATCAACGTGAGTCAGAATAGCATCAACACTCGCGTTTACTTTTAAAATGTTTTTAAATAGCCGAAGATTTAACCTCTTGCTTACAATGTCAATTATTATGCTCGTGATATTTTTTAAAAGCAAATATGTTATGTACATGGATGTTAAATTGTATTAACTTTGCGCAAATTAATTTCACATATTCACAAGCATTTTGCTTATATAAGGCATCACTTACAAAACATATCCATGCGCATTAGTGCTAATAGCCTTCCTATGTGCTCTCAAAGTTATGAAATGAAAAAAACAGCTGCTCACGATTGCGGTATTTTTAAACCTCGGACCGATGCCTAACTCAAGTGCAAAGCCACAGTATTCGTATTCAGGTCACATAAATATTAAAAGCCGTTTATTAAATTTAGCTTAGAAAATTTAGATAAAAACAAACTATTTTTAACATATACCAGGTGGCTGCAATGCTAAGTATATTATGTTCGGCAAAGAATCCCTCACGGGCCTTATTAAAAATGATTCATATCACTGATAAATGAAAAAAATCAAAATTGTTTTCCAAATATCCTAATCTTAAAAACATTTTATTATAGAATTTTTTGTGTAAGATTCAATATTCTCTCCAATGCGTAGTCCGAAATAAAAACGTATTTTTTCTAATTTTTCAACCTCTTATATACGAAAAGTTTTTTCTCTATAGGGAGGTTTATGAAAAATAAAATTTTCCAAGGTTAATAAAAAATATTGGGTTGTTGGGTTTGTTCGAAAACAGTAATCATTTAATAATTTATACTTTATTAGAGTTAATGCAAAACGTAGTTATTAATTATGATTAGCAAAGTAGTTAAATTATAAAAAAAAATTAAGGTTGCAACAGATAGCCGAAAAATCTTCTTTTCGTACTATTTTTACGACTAATTTTAGAAAAGAAAAATGTAATTGGGTATAAAAAAGTAATTGATTGTAAACTAGTTTTACTCAAAAACTGGTTAACTGTGTACTGTCCAGCTCTGCCCAAGACTAATAAATGCAAATAATTATCTATTTAAAGAAAATAGTCGCCCCCAACCTTCGGTTGATCTCCACCATTTTTTAGATTTCTACATGAGTTTTTTATATTCGATTTTTCATATTTGCGGTTGAGTAAATCCATCCAGTATTTTGGGGAGATCAATTTTTAAACCCCAAATTTTAAGTTTAAGTATTATGAGTTGTAAATGATGTTGCCCATCATCATAATTTTTGTCCTCTGAATGAAATGGATGTTGCTCTATTGATGAAATGGTTTAACTAATTTCTATAAGACCTAAACCTTTTTCAATCAAAATAATACCTCGTAGTTTAAGAACTTTCTTCATTGTTCTTTTTAAGGAACAATATAGATAAATACTGACTGATAAGGAACGTTCTCGAAATATATAATATAAATTTATTATCTTATCTATCCACTTTTAAAATGTACCACAGTCATTGTAATGCTTACATAGTCAGAACCATTTAAAAACATTAACTACAATTAACATGTAAATTGTAAGCTTTTCCAGTTAATTTTAAAAGAATTACTCTTAGAATCGATGTCATGACCTTATTGGCGTATAAGCAAATGCTTTTAATACAAGCACATATCGCCTAAAAATAAATAATTAGTAGTTGTTTTTCCCACATTAAACTACTTTTCTGGAAAAGTAGTTAATAGTTATACTCAACTACTTTTAAAAATAGCTTGCCCAGCTCTTGTCTTGGGTGGTTAATATTTGCTAATATGATGGAAACACGTACCGTTTAAAATTTTTGTAACTAAATTATTGTTCTTCCTTAAGAAAGTAATGTTTCTTCTTTTAATAAACAAGAAAACTGATGTTCTGTTAGTTGGAAATTGTTTCTAATAAATCAATTAAAACAAGCAAGCCATGATTGTTTTGCGCTGCTTAGTATTTATATCAATAATTATATTATAAACAAATTTTGACAATATAGCTGCAAAATAAGTAGTACATGGTAAATGCTTCACGGATAATCTTCTCTGAGAATGTCCCTAACAGAATTGTGAAGAATTTCTAATTTAGGGTAAAATTGTAAAATCATTTCAGCTGCCTAGTTAGAAACACTTTATTAAATTTCTTTTCAATATATGAATATTATTGCCTAAATTAACGACGTTCTCAGTAATAAATAAAGTCAAGAAATATACACTAGTTAAGCGATTGGAAAATAACAACAATTAAGTGATGCTGCATTTTCAGAGTGGATATATTTTGTTTATTCTAACAATCGATGAAAATTGCAAGAAAAATCGAATCAATAATTAACGACTATTAACAATAACATGAACAAAGATTATTCCTGATTGTTAAAATTAAATTGAAAACATATCAAGTTTATATATATTTATCCTTCACACTATCCATATTAGTGATGCGTCGGACCGCCTCTATTTCGTGAGCATTCTGCTAGTCGAATCGGCATATTGACAATGCTAGCTTGTGGTATACTTTCACATGCTTTTACAGTTCGTAGTTGAAAAACATCTATATTATTTGAGGGTGGTTGTAAATTATTAATTATCCTCCCAACCATATCCTATACGTGTTCGATTGCCGACAAGTCCGGCGACCCTGGTAACGAAGAGTGAATAATGTTGCTGGAATAACCACAAAAGGAGATCTACTTCCAAGACATATAACCCCCGAAACCATCACATTTTGAGTAAATTTCGTTGTACATAAAATTAAATTTCGTTGTACATAAAATTGCGCATTTCTTTGGTCAGGGCATCTACTGATCATGCTGCGGCGATCATGAGCCCACAAGCAAAATCAGAATTCCTCACTAAAAACTAAACGTGTTCTTTTATGGCGTGGGGCAAGAGACAAACAACATATATCATCAGTTTTGCAGATAACAGTACCCTTGTCTCCCAATTTAGGCCAGAAAAACCTTTCCAGTGACTGAGATTTATCACCGCAGACACGAGCAAATTACAACAATTAATCAAGATCTGGAGAAAGTTTGAACTTGGGGCCACAGAAATTTGGTCCAGTTGAATGCCGCAAACACCCAAGCAGCCACATTTATCAACAAAGCCAATACGGCTGGCCCTGACATTATTATGGCAGGATCGACCATGCCTTCATCCTCGTCATACAGACTACCTGGTATATCGGACAACAGCAATATGTCCTGGCATGACCACGTTGCTAGCATCGCAAAATGAGCCTCACAGAAGCTTGGTGCGCTATCTCGCAACAAAAATTGTATACAGCAGCATCAGCTGCTCTTACTCTAGAAAGCGCAAATAAGACCATGTCTGGAATATTGCTCACACATCTAGGGTGCTACTTCTAAGCACACTCTAAATCTGCTGGATTTCATTCAAAAGAGAGCTGTGCGTCTCGTCGGCGACCGGGAGTTGACCCGGAGTCTGGATAGTCTGGAACACCGTAGACATATGCCCGAGATCTCCCTGTTTTACAGATATTTTTGTGGCAAATTTTCCACGATTTGGCCCGCCTCACCCCGTCCCCGGCAACGCTAGTCACAAGAGACGGGACGGGAAGAGCGCACCGGTTCGTTATACAACTGGAAACACATAGAATATTGCTTTACAAGGACTCCTTTGTCTGGCACACTGCATCCCTGTGAAACTCACACCCAGCACATCTGTTTCCTCCTAATTACGACCTACAGCTGTCAATCAACATCTTCGCACACACACCACCCGTCGAATGCAATAGGATCTCCCTTTAGTGTGTGTGCCACTACGATAAAAAAGCCCAAGATATCGAATTCTTCAACACACTGAACTTATGGAGATTTGCTGGTGTACTAAACCTCTCGATCTATCGCCAATTTCCCTCGCTGAGAAAAAAAAAACTCTCTCGAAGATCCACAAGATGAAGAACACGATCTTCACGGGCAGTAGTGTATTTAGGGCGTCCATATCGTAAACATCGTCGTTCTTCACCATTTTCCATCCATCTTCGCCAACACAGAGAAATTATAGCTGCACTACGTCCTACGCATTCCATTATTCTACCACGTTCAAAGGCAGTTAATTGATGGGAATTTGCAAGTCGACAAACAGCGGGCATTTTTTTATAATCAAATTTGAAAAAACTAAACCTACACATTTGCTTTATACTGACATTTAAATTATAACTAATGTCATAACGACATCAATATTTTATCTTATTGAATGGTTGCGTGATGAATTTTTCGATTCTTCTAGAATTATCATCGATTGTTAGAATAAACAAAATATATCATCTCTAATAATTTCATCAAAATTCGGACCAGTATACTTATAACGTAATAATTACTGAGCTGAATAAAGGACGGATTTTACATATTTAATAATTCTGGACAAATTAGAAAAGCAGCACTTAAAGAAAATATTTAAATTAATCTAATTAAAATGTAAATTTCCTTTTTTTGAAGTTTATAGAGTGAGGGAAAAAGCAGGAGCAAACAGTCCAAAGCGGTCATAATCTCTTTCCGTACATCACTAACGTGATACATAGAGATTCTATCTACTACATGGCGTAGAAATAATATCTGCAATCATTGCAACAGTTGATTTTGTTAAGGCTTATTTTTATAAATAACTGATCTCATAAAAAGATCGTTCGGTGAAAGGTCAAAAGACCTGGGTAATAGGGAACTTGCACAAACAAATAAAAACCGAAATAAATGCTAAAAACCATAAGTGGACATCCTATAAAAAAGTTTAGTAAAAAAAAATCTATTAATTAAATTTATTGTGGCCAAAATCTTGAAATAAAAATGTCAAGAAATTCGAATTATTCGAGGCGCTCGGAAACGCGCGTTCAATGGTCGTGACGTAGAAGAGCATAATCAGTTTGTCGCCGCGCCGCACAGTGCTTTGAGTGAATGGGATAAATGGACAAAAATCATTACTCTTGTTGTACTCAACACCTAAACTCATCTGAGTTTAGGTGTTTATAAAAAATTTACATAAATAATTACATACCACCTTGACTTGTATGCTGGCTTGTACGCTATGAAACTTTTCATATTTCTGGATTCAGTATAACACAAAACGGCAAAAAAATCGTAGCTAGGTTTTTTCATCGCACAATTTAATTTTTTATAATAAATTAACATAAAATACAAATAATAATAAATACATATAGGTATAAATAATTCAATAAATTTTGACATTCTTAGAAAAAGGAATGGAAGTTCAAAATTGTAAAATTGCTACTCATTATGTAAATAAATAAAAATTTATACTTAAAAAAATTAATCATTAGATCCCTAAGCAAAAAAAAAACATAACATTTATTGTTGAAAAAAGCATAGAAAAAATTATTCGCTTTCCGAAAGGTCAGAACTGTCTGAACTTTGCAAGTCAAGTTCGCCAATATATTAAGGCAATATATCCGAATACTGTTGCAAACAAAAACGTCTATTTCCAAATATTCTGTGATATCATTTATGTTATCCTGTCGTGATTTGTAAGTTGTAGTCTTTCTGAAAGATGATATAAATGGATCTGAGGTAAGTAGTAGATTATTCATAATGTGCTTATTTGAGCTTTTTCTAGAAGTTTTTCTTGTGTGGCCGAGTGCATCCTCGGCTAGTTGCCCTGTGGGCAAATCAAAAAGTTGGATAATCTCAAGAATTCCGTGAACTAGAATTTTATGGACACTGCAAGGCATATAGTACCAAGGATATAATTCAATGTGAAGATTTTTCGTTTCCCTCAAAAGCCGTTGAAACTGCACCAACTTAATTTTTTGCCCTATAGACACAACTCTTAAAATTTTGGAAAATTTTAAAATAAGTTCTTTGTTAATGCCGGTTATCGAGGAACTTAACTTTGGGTTTTGAAAAAACCTTCTAGCCGTATTCCCATAATTCGTGGATCCATAGCCTGGTTTTGGTTTGTCAATAATTAATTCTTTTTGAACTTTAAAACCCTTCTGAAGTTTTCGTTTTTGGTTTTCAACAAGTTTTTTCTTTCCAGGGTCCTTAACTTGCCAACACTTTATTGGAAGTCTATAGGCAATATGTAACAAACATTCCAAACAACGAATCCATGAATGAAGGGAAGATAGGCCAAAGTTAAGATTTTCAATTTTTGTCACCCAACTTTATCTGTGTACACATTGGTACAATCATAAACCTAACTACTAGGTTTATGGTACAATACACGCCTTATGAGCTGTCTTTTTCTCCATTTTAGTTCAAATCACAAAATACAAACCAAAAACACTGCCACAGACAAAACATATTACAGCCCAGAAAATATTACAACCCACTAGCATGACCTGCTGTCTCTCTCTGCGAGTCGCAATAGAAGTGGCAGGTAGATGATCGGCCGATCCGCCGCGCCGATCGTTATGCTCTATGACGTCAAATCGTGTTTAAATTGGCGCAGATTTAACGGCAACTTTAAAAATGTATAGAAACAAAACGGGTGATATTTAACACTTCAGATTTGGCACACCTTCTTTTTTAGCTTAATAGAACAGATTATTGAAATAAAAAATAAATGTGCAAGTTCCCTATTATGTATGTCTGATGAAAATATTGTAAATATATTCCCCAACTTCTAGTGGTTTGTGCTCAGAATAACCAACCATTCAACCATTTGAAATAAAACATTTTGATCTTCATGAGCAACTCCTTCCAATGCAAGCTCAGCTTCATTTTATAAAAATTCCAAAATTACATCCTAAGATTTCCTTTCAAAAAAAATTTGGTCCATAAATAATATAATGCCTAAATATACCAGGTGAAATGTTTACTGTTCGAGGATATTGCGTCTTTATATAAATACTTTGGAGCTCATTGTCTTTACTGCAGTATTTAAAATATTAAATGTATGATTTATTGTTTAATTTAAAGATGCATTTGTCGTTATAAAAAATCTCGGTCGTTATTTGTTCTTTTCATAACACCGAAACGTAAATCCTGATGTTTTTAATATATGTTGGCACAATATTTGCAGCCCTAATATTGATACTCCCTTTTTAAAAGTTTGCAAATGTTACCTCTCGGCCTTTGCTTTCCGCACTCAATTTCCCTCCTCATTTCTTGCCCTCGTTTACTTCCGGCTCAAGCTTTTCATCTCCATTTGGAAAGAAAATCATTAAACAAATCCCAAGGCGACGAGTTTTGTTCACGCCAGGTGATGGTGGCAAACCGCTATGCTTCACATAAAATTTTCTCACAAAATATACTCAAATTTTTATTACAAAAATTAATGGTGTCGCTGTAAATGAAATAGTATACAAACGTCGCGTCGCACACTGGCCGAATTTAATTAAATCGTGGCATAAATGGAAATATTTATTTTTAACAATCGGTCAAAAAAATGTCAATACCAATACTCTCTAATAATCCGAGAGGAGAGTAGGCCATGAATTTGACACAACAAAATTTGTTTTCATTATTTGGTTGAACGTCAAATTATGTTAACTTGGTGTAATTTTTTAAGCCTATAGATAACTAAAACTACGTTTGTTGTTTTTTTTTAATTTATCTGTAAGTTTTATCTATTAAGTAATTGGAAAAAACGAGTTATGGAAGAGGACCACCAAGGTA
>MU197198.1:661-11075 GCA_016904865.1 Pissodes strobi
TGATATAAAAGTGTTTAATGTAACAAAATAATGGGTTTGATTTACTTCAAATTTTATTTTCTCCTTTTTAGTGCATTTAAATAAAAGCTTGTTTTAAACAAAAAAATTTACTTTTATTTATTCCATATGGTGACCAATTTAAGATTTGTTTTGGTAATCTTTCTTTCGACATGCGTTGTACGTGTCCATACCATATTAGTTGTTTTGTTTTAATGCCATCTACCAATGTATGTTTCACGCTCACCAAACTCACCATTAAATTTTTACTCATTGTAAATTGTGCAATTTTATTCTCGATCATTTTCGAGATATGTATCTAGATTTTTGTGTGTGCAGCCGCCAAGCTAATTAATTTGTACACGTATAAAAAACTATTATATTATTGAATCATTAAGCATTTCATAATTATCTTTTTCTATTTTGGTATCATAAAGAAGTCTTTTCGATACGCAAAGTAGTGTCGAAAAGAAGCTCTTTTCGACACTACTTTTGTTGACTGGCTGCTATGATATTAACAAAATTGTTCAATGTCAAGGCTCGCTAGCAAAAATTTCGACACCGTTGTGAATGGGATTCCTAATAATACAGACGTCAAAAGTGACAAGATGGCCGTCCAACTTTTGATCGCGACTTGAATAAATTAATGTTTTTCATTAAAAAACGTGCAAAATAGAAAAAATAGTATAAAATACACGTTTTAAAAGACATTTAGCGCACTCGCACGTTAGGAGACTCCCCGCAAGCGGGTCGTTTCCTAATTTCGTGCTCGTGCGATAAAATTGGTCTTTTAAAACTAGTATCTTAATATACTATTATTTATCACTGTTAAATAATTTGCTTAATAAGTAGTGTATATGGATATTTTAGGTTAGGTCCGGTTGTCTAGTAATGCTCAGGGTCAGAGATGTTTTTTGGTGGGGTAGCTAGATTTAATTTGGCATTATATTTTTGCCAGTTGGAAATTTTGAAATTTTATTTCTGCTAGTACTCGAGACACTGATGTGTAAACATATACTATATCGACCTGCACAAATATTTGAGCAGCCCTCGTAAAATCACTGCGCATGGTTATGATGTCATAGCTGCTTGCATATTTCCGTCCCCGTCCGATTGCCCATTTGCCGAGATTTACCCTGATACCGCCGCGTAAGATCAAAAACTAATATATTATTGCATCAATAAGTATTTTATAATCATATTTGTCTACGAATGTTAACAATGACTTAATGACTATTCACGAGCATTAAGTAATAATCCATCATACAAGGGCTGCAACCATTCACAGGAATATCTTGCTAAGCAATGTCCTTTAGGAATAATCATGCACAAAGAATGATTTTACATTCAAAACTTTTGATATACTGTCTAACGGTAAATTTTAATATTTCATTATAATTTTTCAGAAATTATTTGAGTTATATTCAAGTGATGACAAGTTTTCTAGAGTATGGAAGCTGCTAAAATAAATACGATAGTCGAAGAAAAAGTGGAGTATCTACTCGCATATAAATGTATATTTATTTCTCATTCGGTGAATTATAATGCTATCATTTCCATGAGTAATAGCCATCAGTTCATGCTCATTATTAGATAATATACAATTCTATAAAGCAAAATCAAATAAATTAATGACAGCTTTATTTTATATCAATAATAAACAATTTACAGCTGAGTTTTGCAGCAATTCTTCCGGGGTTATAGTCCAAAAGGAATGCGATACTTTCAATGCCGGTTTCTCTAAGTAGTCACACAGAAGTATTTTTATTGCTGTATTTGGTTCAAACTGATTGAATGTCCCATTGTGATTTGATCTATTAAATCTGCTAATAATTAAGGCAAATTTATTGTTTTTCAATGCATAGATTTTAAACAGTTTTGGTAATTTTAAAATTACTTGGCCCGATAGACATTTATCCCTGAATAATAGGCGTTAGTATTAATTGACCTAAATAAAAGCAAACAAACAATTAATCGGAAGCATTGAAAATAATTTTCCTCAGTAATGGTATGAATCTTTCCATCATCCAAGAGAAAAGCCTATCTAATACTTCAGTATTAGTCTCCTCTGCTGATAGCGAAGATGTAAGAACTTATGCCAAATAGAGGAATACATGTCATTAATGGTGATTTAGAATATCATTTATGATCCTATGAAGGGCAATGACGAAACGGCAGTAGCTATCCTCTCGGGATAAGTCACCATAGCCTCCTTGTCGCTAAAGACCGCTGGAACCGCGTGACCAGATTTTACCATTTCGGCGAAGGGGGCTATCTTAATTATTAAGACGTGGCGCTCTACATCTGCGCTTTAATTTCGATTTTTATACTATCCATAAATTCCGGCCCTGTCATTTTCAAGATTTCGTCCATATGAACTGTATGATTTTAAGGTTTCAGCTAATGTAGGACACCTTGAGAAATTTTCACCAGGTTTCGGTTAGACCAAACCTGTGACCTTACCAATCAAGATGCATCTACTGAAGCTATGCCATTTTAAAAGTTGCAGATTATATACCTTGGATCCGCAGCAAAATCCACATAGCATCCATGAATTCTCGGCTCTGGCGTAACCATGCAGATTCATCCGCTTGGGTTACCTCATCATTTAAAGATTTCGGCTAATGCAAGATCTCTTTAGAATTTAGACCAAGTTTCAGTTACTGATGATCACCTTAAGGGATCATTTTAAAGGTTTTAAATAAGTAAATAAATATAATTAAATCCAATTAATAAAAATGGTGCATTCTCCCAAAGCTTCCTATTATTTCAAATTGTTTCTTATGCTGAAATAAAGTTAATCTAAAACCAAATTTAATCTATAACCAAAGGAAAACTAACCTAACTTAAGCCCTGAGCTAACATAAGGTAGATAGATATACGTAAACTCGAGCGATTGCATTAGATATTTCCCAGGCATTCGACAGAGTTTCGCATGACGGATTGCTCAACAAACTGCCGTCCTTCGGACTGCCAGCAGCGTCTCTCTGTAGCTGGCTTGCCAGCTTCCTTAAGAGCCGATCTCTGTACATTGCAATTGATGGACACATCTCAGACACATTCGCCATAATTGTGGGAGTGCCTCAGGGCGCAATACTTTCACTAACTCTGATTCTCATCTATATCAATGACCTGCTAACCGAAAGCAATAATCCTGTTTACAGTTTTGCAGATGACAGTACCCTTGTCTCCCAATTTAGATCAGTAAAACCTTTGCCAGCGACTGAGACTTATCACTGCAGACAGAAGCAGATTACAATAATTAGTCAAGATCTGGAGAATGGTTGCACTTGGGGCGACAGGAATTTGGTTCAATTTAATGCTGCAAAAAACCAAGCAGCCATGTTTACCAAGAAAGCCAATGCGGCGTGCCCTGACATCATTATGGCAGGACCGACCATTCCTTTATTCTCGTCAATTGGACTACTGGGTGTCTCGGTCAACAGCAATATATCCTGGCATGATCACGTTGCTAACATCGCAAAGTCAGCCTCGCAGAAGCTTAGTGCGCTATTTCGCCACAAAAATCTATAGATATACACCGCGAAGCTACTCTTGCTCTACAAAGCGCAAATAAGACCGTGCTTAGAGTATTGCTCACACATCTGGGGTGCCGCACCTAAGAACACCATAAAGCTGCTGGATTCCATTCAGAAGAGAGCTGTGCGTCTCGTCGGCGACCCGGAGTTGATCCGGTATTTGGATAGTCTGGAACACCGCAGACATGTGGCCGAGATTTCCCTGTTTTATAGATATTTTCACGGCAGATGTTCGCATTATTTGGCCTGCATCATCCCGCCTCCAGCAGCACCTGTCGAGACAGACACGACAGACGGCTAGGGAGCATCCGTTCGTCGTACAACTGAAAACACCTAGAACGTCGCTTATGTCTGGCGCACTGCACCACTGTGGAACTCACTCCCAGGACATCTGTTTCCCCCTAATTACAACCTACAGCTGTTTAAGAACCGTGTCAATCAACATCTTCGCACACACACCGCTCGTCCAGTGCCATAGGATCTCCCTCTAGTGTGTGTGCAACTGCCATAAAAAAACACGATGTTCACAATTACCCTAATTTATCCAACCCTCATTAAGACCTGTCTAAAGATATATACAGATTTATACAGGTCTGATACAGCATTATACTAGTTCGTATAGCTTTATACAACTTTAGACAGGTCTAATGAGAGTGAATGTAAATAAAAAAAAATGTCGGTAATTGTGGGTAATAATTATTGTGAACGATCTGTTTATCTACTTTAGGTTAGCTCCGATCAGCTTAAGTTAGGTTAGGTTTGTTTTGTTTTGGTTAGTTTGTGGCTTTATTTTAGTATAAGGAAACAATTTGAAATAATAGGAAACTTTGGCAGGATGCACCATTTTTAGTAAGGTTTAATAATTGTATTTATTTATTTATTTAAAACCTTTAAAATGCTCCCTGAAGATGGCTTTCGGTAACTGAAACTTATTTTAAATCTCTAAGACTGTCTTACATTAGCTGAAATCTTTAAATGATGTAGCCCAAGTGGATGAGCCTGCAGGGCTCTAGCTTGAATCCCTGAAGATGGTTATCAGTGACCGAAACCTGGTGGTAATCTCTGAAGATGTCCTACATTAACGCAAACCTCAAAATGATAGGGTCCAAGTGGATGAAATCTTGACAAATGACGTCAGGGCCGAGAGTTTCTGGATAGTGCAGCGTTTTATGATTCAAGCGCAGGTGGGGGGTGCCACGTTCTAAAAATTAACATAGCTCATTTCGCCGAGAAATGGGTAAATCTGGCTAGCGGCGGGGCGTATATCGTGTTTTTTTTTCGACGGAATACTTACTAACTAACTGATGTAACATGCACCCATTCTCGGGATAAATAACCAGATAAATGAGGTAGATAATTTTGATATGACGGTGAAGGAGTGGGAAAAGAAATATAATTTACAATGTAAGAAAACGAGAAAGAATATGAAGTTTTTATGGTATCTTAGCAAGTATGGATTCTGATAAAGTTAATAAAGATACCAACAAAGCAATATATTTCAAAAAATATGCTTAATATTTCGAATATTCAACGCATTATCATGAATTACATATATGCTATATCTCGTTATTAGCATTAAGTGCAATGGCGCATTTTAAAATATTGTTGCAATCACTTTCAAACTCGTCTGCGTTAATTTGGGTTGAATTGTTGCTTTCTTTCTTGAGAACTGCGCGGCACGTAGAAGCTATTAAAAAATAAAATGCTTGGTATCTTGTCATGCCCATTGTGAATATGAAAACAGTCGCATCGTTTTAGTGCCACATGTCTTTGCATTTTCACCTAAATTACCCACTATCTCAGCATCGCTCCATATAGCAATCATAGACCGCGAAATTCCTGCTCCGCACGTCGCGGCGGCGGACTTGAAAGGTCATCCTCAACCTGTTCGCGGATTCGCTGCGTTGACCTCGAGCAGCCTCGTCACAGAACAATTACTCTTAAAGAGCTTCTCCGGTTGCCTTGTCTAAGTGTCTAGCAAATATGATTGTTCGCCACACGGAGATTTATTTTTCTACGAAATATTACCGGTCGGTAGATCCTGGTAATTTGCTTTCCTATCAAATGATTCAGCTAGATGATATACAAATTAATAGTAATAATAATAATATTATCAAACTCATATGTGTATTGGTAACTAAAAGATTGGTGGTATATGTCTTAAAGGTACCTATAGAGTCCACCGGCTATGAGAAAAGTCCTAGTGAAAAATGTCTAACTTCATGTTAGGGATGGATTTTCGATCCTAATAACCCCATACGAAAGGCGGTGTTCAACTTCACGAAAATTAATAAATATATGAAAGTAGCGAAATAGTTCTGTTATTTTCCTAAAAAATCCGCAAATTGATACTTTTCCGCACGAAAAAGGATTTCTCACGTTCCATAAAATACTCTACGGTTGCTAAAATACATATAAATTTTACTAGCTACTGTTAACCGACAGTAGGGCTATTTTTGTAGCAACGAAAGTCAATATACATCAAGACACAAAATATTAAGGCGTCATGATTGGAGGTATATGCTCTCTCATGTCCATGCATGAAGTAAATACAGGATATGTAGTTCTTTGTAACGCGTTCATACTACAAAATTCTAAAATTTCCATTTATTCAGTTACCGATTCTCTCCTCTGTGTGCATGTGTAAAAAAAGGGATTGCAGTCGAATATACAAGACGAGAAATAGAACGCCTGAACATCCATATACAAAGCTATATAAGTCCACGAATAAGAAACATCTTTAGAAAACTTGGAACTAATAATGCGGACTCAAAACCCTAACAGCACATGCAACATTTGGCAAAAGTGATTCTACGTATGACCTAACATAAGTTCAAAAGACTTTGGAGAAGATCATAAAATGACAATGGTTAGTTAACTACTCAAAATAGTCACCAAGAAAGAATCGAACTGGAAGTTTCTAGGAATTGCAACTGAAATAGGTCTTGACGAATTGATAACGCATCGCTTTAAACCGACAGTTTTTTATGTTCAGCTTTTTTCTTACGTTAGGACTAAGCCCTGTGTTTCATCAACATCATCTCTACTTTTAGGGTACCATCGCATCACTCTCCTACCCGAGCCCATCTCACTACATATTGAATTCCACTTTCTTCTCTTATTTCGCTGTTTCTCTTATGATCATATAATGTATGTCACGTTATGATTCTGAGGATGTGCAGGTTTTGTATATCCTTACTTTACTTCTTGTGCTCATATATTTCTATTTCCATATGATATCTCTCAAGTATCCTGATATCAATGCGGCCTTTGTTGCTTGTGATTGTACTTTGGCGCGGTGTTGCGCCATTTTGGCGTTTCGTTCCGGGTCTACCTATTGGACTCGTCAGTAACGCTTCGGTAAACCCTGCCTTATACGCCGGAGCATGGTCGTTCATATTTGGAACTATTATTTGAATCGAGAAGGCATCGTGAGTCTGCGGTGAGTTGTTGGCTGATTTTGGTTGGTGCTGCCACCTATAAGTCGGTGGATGAAGACCGCCGCAATATTCCTCTCCCAGTGACAACTTTGAACGGGTTGTATGATGAGAGAGAGAGAGATGGGTGTAAACTGGAAACGAGGGACGAATTGATTGATTGAAGGCGGAGCAACGCGAGAGAGATGATGGATGTGCCAATGTTGCCGAGAAGTGTACCAGTGAGTCGGTAGTCTCGTGGCAGAATGAGAAAGGCGATCCATGTTGCGGCTTGCGGCCTTGTGCTCGTGAGTGTTCATATCACGTCGGGGTCACCAATTTGGCGCGGTGTTGCGCCATTTTTGCGTTTCGTCCCGGGTCTACCTATTGGACTTGTCAGTAAGGCGTCGGTAGACCCTGCCTTATACGCCGGGGTATGGCTTGTTGATATTTGGAACTATTATTTGAAGCGAGAAGGCATCGTGAGTCTGCGGTGAGATGTTGGCTGATTTTTGGTTGGTGCTGCCACCTGTGAGTCGCTGGATTAAGACCGCCGCAGTACTCTCGTTCTTTAAGTCTTTGTTGCTGGTGATGTTTGTTCCGAGGTATTTAAAGTTCATTACCTAGTTCACACTTTGGTTGCAGGCAGCGAGCTAACATCTTCTTGGTTCTTTTGATATAGTGGGAGACTTTATTTTCTGTACAGATATTTATATATTAAACTTTTTGCGGTCTGTTCCAACCGGGAAAATAATCTTTGTAAGTTGTCTTCGTCCTCTACGATTATGACCGCATGGTCAGCATAGCACATTATTATTATTTCTTGGTAGCCCATCCTGTATCTTCTTTCAGTTTGTTTAACATCCGAGATAATCTCATCCATTATGATGTAGAATAGGGCAGGACTCTGATTCCTTCTGCGACAGAAATTTTCTTTGTCAACTTGTGTTCGGTCTTTATGTATGTGTGAATACCAGTATTTAATTCTTTGATGACATCAATGATATTTAGATGCATACTTCTCTTATGTAGTGAAACGCCTACATAAGAGAAGTATGTTCAGTTCGAAGTAGATCATTTTAATAAAGATAATGCTTTTATAGATTAGTAGAAGACATTCGATTGGCATCTGGCCATCGTATAAATATACGACGTATGTCTATTATACATAAGTGGCATGCTAACTCCCATCTTAAGAAGAAGGTTCTTAGTATGTATATACAAGATCCGACTAAAAATGGCCATTTAGCAGGGTGATTCTCTGCATCAACTTTGTTTCTGGGTTCAAATGAACAGAAAATACAGCATTATCTTTAAATCCATTGAAATGTATCTTCAACTCGATATATAATCAAAGAAATAGTCTTACTCAACCATAAACCTCATACCTACTCCGGATTGCCTTATGCTTTATCAGTAAAAAAAGGATGCCTAGAGAAGAGGTGTCTATAAATATCCAACAAATGTGGCAAATAGATTTTACGCGACAACATATTTCTTGAACTCAGCCCAAATCCATTTACCGAAATTATCTTGAGTTTCTTAAATTTGAGGGAGTTGATGTATTTGATTCAAGCACTTACGGCTATTTCCTAAAGCTAATAAAGATGTTGGGGTTTTTATTGTGGATGAGAGTTATGCAGACGAAAATTACGAAAAGCTCATTATCCCGTAACAGTTGTGTTGTTTTGAGATATTATTATATTGGAAACAATTATAGTTTTGAGGCATAATTCTACATAAAATGAATAGTATATTTAATCAACTACAGAATAGAAAAACAGGAGACTAATTTGTGGCGAGGAATAAAGCTTAAGCGATATGTGAAGGTATTAGGGAAAGAAATCGATGATTTTACATTTTTCCTGAAAAGTAAATTTTCGAGAGGTTTTCTGCTAGAAATTCCCTATCCATCCGCCGCCGTTGTCTCAGTTTTTTCGCTCCTCGTGACTTTTTCGGTGCTAGAACAACCCAGAATAACTTCTTTTTCAAAATTTTACATGCCCAAAAATACTGGCCAATTTCAATAGAGTTGGAGTTATGCCGTCAAAAGGTACGTGTCCAAAATAGATAATCTAAATTTCTTCAGACAGTTATCGTGTATCAAAGCAAAAATTTGAAAAAAAGCACATTTGACGTAGTAACTCAGAAACGGAAAATCGAATAGCCACAATCGATCGTCGGTGGCTCTCAAGTGTGGTTAAAAAATATGCCAATTCTGAAATTTCCTCTCGCACTCGGTTTCGAGAAATATGAAGTTGACGCTGACTTTACCCGACTGAGCGATAGCCGAGCATCACTCGTTTCCTTACCCAAGAAAAAGTGTGCTAAATGCGCCTGACTGTTTCTCTGTTTCGCTTAGATGAGAGCGACACCGTCTTTACCCGAATGAGCCTCATATAGCAGAATATGACGCGTGACGGCTCAGTCTGATTCACTACCCAGGAAAAATAATCTGCTGAACGCGCCAAAAGGAGTTTTCACATCAACAAGAAACTCCGAAAAATATGATTCACTTGGGTATTTTTAAATCAGCTGCAAAATAGTAGACAATAGAGAGAGCAAGTTCATTTACCTTGATGGCGCTATTAACTAGTCCTGACAACTCATTGGAAATCACATGCAGGAGTAAGAAATTAAGGACATGTTTTACCCAAATAAAATCATTATTCACTTGTCGAGACCGACCTCGGTCTGAACCTCAAGGAACGTTCCTGTCCATTCTTTTGTACTGCTTGGAAGCCTTCTGAACCATATCAGAATCCGTAGATGGAAAAGCAAGCTTTTGAAATGCGGGTATAAATGTTATTCTCCTGAGGTGGTGGATCCAGTAACAAACGCAGAGGTTCTCCGAAGAAATGAAGAAACTGGACTATTTTGGGCATGTTTTGACGAATGATGGTGTAAATTAAGTTCAGCAAATTATTTTTGCTTCAAACGTCAGCAAATCCGTCATTACTCGACTGTGTAGGCGGCCGTGAAGTTTCATTTTTCCTCCACTGGAGCTTTACTTTCACTTTTCCGCCGGCAAAGGTAAAAGTGTTACCATAGCAACTTAGATACAAACAAACAAAGCAAGCGTCAACAACTCAAGAATTATTAAACTAAAATTTGTATTTACCACTCAATTTGTGCACTGCATTTCTAAAAATCACTAATTTAGGAACAAATTGGTTATTATTTAATCGAACTTACTCGATAACTGCTTATCAATACGGAATTAAAACGCAATCGGAGACGCAATCTTTTAAAACTAATTATTGTTGACAGTGTCCACTGACAGCTTTATGTTACATTACTATAGCAACGACCTGTGCCTATTTACCGACATCGGTCTAAGTCGCTTTGCAAACCAACTTATCTTTGATAATAATTATTATTATTATTACTATTAAAAAGAGATATTTTTGCATTAATTTGTCGACATTTGAAGAAAAAACAGCATATTTTATGTGGAGGAAA
>JAEQML010081794.1:0-11073 GCA_016904865.1 Pissodes strobi
TCAGAACCGGTTTTTGATGAATCAAAAATGGGGAAAATAAGTATTTAGTGTTATAATTTAATATGAAAAAAGTATGTACAGTAACTCGTAAACTTAAAATTTGGCAACGCTACATCTATCGACCATAGAATGTGCCTCAATGTTGGGGGAAAACAAAGAACCATTTGTCCCGTCTCTTCAGGTTAAATGTCTTTGGGAATAATATCTTAAAAAGGGTTTATTTACTGTCACGATGCATAAATAGCAGTGAGTTTATTCAGTATTATAATTTTATATTAAAAGAGTCTTCTTATAGGTAGGATGGATTTTAATTTACTTTGTTGAGGAGCTTTGATGCTCTAAACAGTTTTTTTTAGATCCTTAAATGGGTAATTATTCCCCATACTTGTTTCTGCTATTTTAAAAGATTTTTAAAAATTGTTTTACATACTACATATATGGGTTCAATAATATAGAAATGATCCGTGGGTGGAGCTTTAATTTTTTTTCAATATTTACCCCCTTCTTTTAAAAATTTAGGACAGAAAAGTGTAGTGAGTGACGTAAAGTACAATTTGTATGTCTTTTCTATCTGTAAAGGTAAAGAAAAAATAAAAGAAGGTAGTAAAAATTGGAAAAAAATGTTAAAGCTTCCCCCACGGATTATTTCTATATTGAACCTATAGAACAGTCTGTAAAATATTTTTAAAAAAATCTATTAAAATAGCAGAAACAGGTATACGGAACAAGGAGGAAGTTTCATCAATTTTTCGATAGCCCATGAAAACTAAGAGGACACGTGTTTTTTCTTTTTTTTGATAAGCGAAAAATGAGGCAGATACGCCTTGAAATGTGCTTATGACGTCACCATACACATAAATTATTACGTCACACCATGCATAGTATATCTATATATACAAAACTAAAAACTGGCATAGCTCTCGTAATATTCATATTTAGTGGAAATAAATAAATACTTATCGATTTTTTTTCACTGTTGTAATAAAAAATAATCAGTTTAATTTCTCAGGAATCTTCCTAATTACTCTTAAATGTTTTAAGGTTTTCATGAGCATTTAGACATGTGTATAGTTTTAAGAATTTTGTATCTTGGTACATACTACCTACATATTTTGTATTATTGGCTTTTTCCAAATAGACTACTACTACTACCTAATGCAAACTAGTTAATATTTTTAACAAAAAACATGGATGCCACACATAAAGAATGTAAAAATTAGGTAGGTACCAAAATATTTGGTAGTATTTTTTTTTGCATACCTATCAATGGTTTATTCCTTCAACATAATTATATACTTACTGTCATATTTTTACATTTTTTAATTGGTTTTTGTGTCTCCAAAACAAAGCAAGATTCGGAAAAAATAGCAAACGTTGTATATTTTATCCGTTGGTCTATTCTATTTCTTTTAAAAACCAATGGCTTGCAATTTTTGTGTTAAATATATCATCTATCAACTTGCTTTTAAATTTTTGGTAATATATACAACGGCAAAAATATTTTTCCAAATTCTTAAAATCCGGACCTGTCGCTTGTTCGCGGCCATGCGGTGATGAAACACGTGGAATCGATCGATAACCTGCTAATTGAAACTGCGCAGTCTCAGAATTACCTTCTTTTGTTTACATCTGAAGGCGCATGAATCAGTATGATTTGGATCGCTTTGTGCTTATCCATATATGGAGATCGGTGGATCATATGCACTAATGGGTTAAATACGAATTTTATTTTTTTTATTGTTTTTCAGATGGTATTGGCGTTATTAATATGACTATGTGTTTTTATTTTTTTTTTAATTTTTAGTTTTTTTTTTTAAATTTTTATTATTATTTTTTTAATTATATATTTTGCTTTGGCGTAATTTTAAATAATTTAGGGTAGGTACTTTTAAAATTTTTATATTCTATAAAAATATTTTAATTTGTTTTTTGTATTAAGTGGAAAATTGGAGCGTATTAAAAATAAAAAATAGTAAAATTATTACTTACGAGAATATGGCCATGAACTATTACTCAAATAAGTTGCTTGCTGCAAAGATAAAATATTCTCAATTTTTAACCAATTAAAAAATTTATTTAATAGAGAACAGCAACAATTTATAATCATACTACGTGATACTATAGGTACTTTGATGGAAAAACAACTATTGGAATTTTGCTTATAAATAAAATGCACTAAGCAACTTGTTTGAGTACAAGTTCATGGCCATATTCTCGTAAAAAATAATTTTGCTATTTTCAATTTTTAATACGGGCTCCAATTTTCCACTTAATACAAAAAACAAATAAAATGTTTTTATAGAATATGAAAATTTCAAAAGTACCTACCTTAAATTATTTAAAATCACGCCAAAGCAAAATATATAAAATAAAAATAATAAAAAAAATAATGAAAATTAAAAAAAAAATAAACACATACTCATATTAATAACGCCAATACCATCTGAAAAACGATAAAAAAAAATTTTAAGTTCGTATTTAAAAAAAGAAAGTTGATGATGATCCCTTGAAGGCGAAATGTCGGATTTCAAACTGGATATCAGCATTGGATAGAGCGGAAAAAGTGGCAATGCAAAAAAGCAATTGGATTTGAAATCCGTTTTTAAATAAGCCCAGGAAAAAAATAAAATTATTTTTCAAAATTTCGGTTTTTTCCGGATATCTCCGTAAATACTCGGAATTTTAAAACTTTCTAAACGGCATATTGTTAGGCACCTAAATGCGCAATTTTGCCTTAATTTGACCGAACTGTATCTCTTACGGTTTTTGAATTCCACATAAACACGAATTCGAGCCACCCTGTACATGTACCAAAAGATATATATTTAAAACATCCTAATAGTATTATTCTTTTATATTCCTACTTACTGAAACAATAGTTTCTTGACCTAATTTGCTTGAAAATTATTTACAATAGTTTTTGAAGAGTCGCCTCTGTCTTTATACTATCTATACATGGTCCCAGATAAACCCACACCAGATGCAAAAGATCGGCAAATTCCTCGCCAGCCAACTTTAACCTTGACGTGGCGGTTATACGCGGCCTGCACCAAATAATCTGGGTATAATTATAGAATTGCTTTTCAAAATTAAAATAGTTGGTCAGCACCAATCAAATGAAAACGTGTTTTGTTGGTGGACTGGTTCAGGAAAAATAAAAATTTGCAATAGCCATTCACTTTCTTTTTTCCCAACAGGCGGTCATGGAAATCTGGTGTAATTATGGCTGCTCTGACTTTTTTACAGAAATTCCCTTAATATGCTTTAATGTATGCCGATTTAAGGTTATTTTAACATTGAAAATGTTTCTGCTATCCTAATATAGGGCCTCAAATAGTGAAAAAGTACATGCTACATTTGCCACATGACGTCATACGCGTGAGAGATCGTGTTAGTTTGTTTATTTAAACTTAAATTTGATCATAAGGTATCAGAATCGGTTCAAATGACTAAAATAAATTGGAACTAACTGAAACTAACCGAAAGTTGATTGAACGACTAACCAAAAGTAACCAAAAGCACCAAAACAGGCTAAAACGTATTGGAACAGGTTACAAACATTAAAGTAAGTTAAAACTATCCAAAATGAGCCAAATTTTAAGTATATACTAACCAAAACTAATCAAAAACAATAAATTTGATTAAAACAAATCGGAACCGATTCAAACGACTAGTACAAATCGGAACTAGCTAAAAGTAACCGAAAGTTGACTAAATAACTAACCAAAACTAACCAAAAGCAAATAAAAGCACCAAAACGGGCTAAAATGTATCGGAACAGATTCATAATATTAAAGTAAGTTAAAACTTACCCAAATTAACCGAATATTGGCGACTAACCTAAACTAACCTAAAACATTCAAATTGGTTATAACATATCGGAACTGGTTCAAATGACTAAAATAATTTAAAACTAACTGAAATAAACCGCAAATTAATTGAACGACTAACCAAAACTAATCAAAAGTATCCAAAAGCATCAAAAAGGTCTAAAGTATCCGCACAGATAAAAAATATTAAAGTAAGTTGAATTTAACCAAAGTCGGGCCACTAACTTAAATTGACCAAAAACATTTAAACTGGTTATAACGTATCGCAACCGGTTCAAACGACGAAAATAAATTGGAACTAACTGAAAGTAACCGAAAGTTGACTGAAATACTAACTACAAAACCAACCAAAAAACTAAAATTGGTAATAACGTATAGGAGCCGGTTCAAATGACTCAAATATAAATTAAAACTAACTGAAATTAACCAAAAACGACTAACCAAAAGTAACCAAAAGCACCAAATAAGGCTAATTTTCAGTTAGTTTTTCATTTATTTTAGTCATTTGAACCAGTTCCGATACGTTATACCCAATTTTAGTGTTTTTGATTAGTCACCAAAATTTGGTTAATTTGTATTAGTTTTAACTTACTTCCATAGTGTCAATCTATTTCGATACGTTTTAGCCCGTTTTGATGCATTTAGTTACTTTTGGTTAGTTTTGGTTAGTTTGGGTTTCAAGCAACATTCGGTTAGTTTCAGCCAGTTCCAATTTATTTTAGTCGATTGAACAGGTTCCGATACATTATAACCAGTTTAAACGTTTTTGATTAATTTTAGTTAGTCGCCAAAATTTGGGTTAGTTATTTATTCTAATACTTTTAATCAGTTCCGATAGGTTTAGCCCCTTTTGGTGTTTATGGTAACTTTTAATTAGTTTGGGTTAGTTTGGGTCATTCAATCAGCTTTCAGTTAGTTTTAGTTAGTTTTAATTTATTTCAGTCATTTCAACCGGATCCGATACGTTATAACCAATTTTAATGCTTTGGTTCATTTTAATTATTTGCCAAAATTCGGTTAATTTGGGTTAGTTACTTATTTTAATATCTTTAATCAGTTCCGATACGTTTTATCCCCTTTTGGTGTTTGTGGTTAATTTTTATTAGTTTTGGTTAGTCATTCAGTCAGTTTTCGGTTAGTTTTAGTTAGTTTTAATTTATTTCAGTCATTTGAACCGGATCCGATACGTCTTAACCATTTTTAATGTTTTGGTTAATTTTAGTTAGTCGCCAAAATTCGGTTATTTAAAGTTAATTTCAGCTTACCTTAATATTTTTAATATATTCCGATGTGTTCTAGTCCTTTCTGGTGCTCTTAATTAGTCTTGGTTAGTCGTTCAAACAACTACCAGTTAATTCCAGTTAGTTGTAATTTATTTTAATCATTTTAACCAGTTCCGATACGTTATAAACTAAATTAGCGTTTTTGGTTAGTCACCAAAATTCGGTTAATTTGGATTAGTTTTAATATTTTTGATCTATTTCGATACGTTTTAGCCCGATTTGATGCTTTTATTTACTTTTGGTTAGTCGTTCAATCAACTTTAGGTAAAATTCAGTTAGTTTGGGTTATTTTATTCATTTGAACTGGTACCGAGACGTTATAAGCATTTTTAATGTTCTTGGTTAGTTTTGATTAGTCACCAAAATTCGACTAATTTGGGTTAGTTTGAACTTACTTCAATATTTTAAATCTATTTCGATGCACTTTAGCCCGTTTTGGTGTTTTTGATTACTTTTGGTTAGTGAGTCGTTCAATCAACTTCCGGTAAAGTTCAGTTAGTTTTAATATATTTTGGTCATTTGAACCGGCTCCGGTACGTTATAAGCAATTTTAACGTGTTTGGTTAGTTTTGGCTAGTCGCCATAATTTTGTTAATTTAGGTTACTTTTAACTTAACATTTGTAATCTGTTCTGATAAGTTTTAGCCCATTTTGGCGCTTTTAGTTACCTTTGGTTAGTTTTGGTTATTCATTCAATCAAATTTCGGTTAGTTTCAGTTATTTCCAAATTATTTTAGACACTTGAACCGGTTCCGATACGTTATAATCAAATTTAATGTTTGTGGTTTGTTTTCGTTAGTCGCCAAAATTCGGTTCGTTTTGGTTAATTTTAATTTACTTTAATTTTTGTAACCTGTTCCGATAGGTTTTTGCCCGTTTTGGCGCTTATTGTTAGTTTTGGTTAGTGGTTCAATCAACTTTCGGTTAGTTTCAGTTAGTTCCAATTTATTTTAGTTATTTGATCCGGTTTCGACACGTTAGTTTTGGTTAGTCACCAAAATCCGGTTCGTTTTGATTAGTTTTAACTTACTATAATTTTTGTAACCTGTTCCGATACGTCTTAGCCCGTTTTGGTGCTTTTGGTTAGTCTCAGTTAGTCGTTCAATAAACTTTCGGTTAGTTTCAGTTAGTTCCAATTTATTTTAGTCATTTGAACTGATTCTGATACGTTATAACAAATTTAGGTTTAAATAAACAAACTAACACGATCTCTCACGCGTATGACGTCATGAATGTGGCAAATGTAGCATGCACTTTTTCACGGTTTGAGGCCCTATACTAGGAAAACAGAAACATTTTCAATGTTAAAATGTATTTTTAGATTGTCAGACATGCAGAATTGATTGGTTAAAACAAAAGTTCCGATATCATAATAATAAAACTTTTTCCCATATGTGGCCAATATTCTGGCGGGCACTGTATAACATTAGTTGAATTTAACAAATATTTAACTATAACATTGTATGTGCCAGTTTTCAGATTTAATTGAATTTCGTGCTCATTCGATTTTAAAATATGCAATAATTTTGGAAATAAGTGTGCTGGAATGTGCATTAAACAACATTTATACATACCTTTCAGGATCGCGGGGTAATTAAAATAATGATTTTTCGCCACCGCTTCTAGTAGAACAATTCAAATAAAGGCACTCACAACCAGACATTTTTAACAAAGATAAAATAAAGATTAATTATTTTCGTAACGCTCTCGGACTAAACCAAAAGACTCGCGTGGCTCGCGTTTAGAATCACACTAGAGCTTGCCCTGACTATTTCTTGGGATGGCTGGCCATCCCAAGGAGGCGGAGCTTTAAACGAAATCTTGTTTCATGCATTAGGCGTGAGGTTTCGCATCTGGTGTGGGTTTATCTGGGACATGGTTAAGAATATACGCTTAGGTTTCCGAGTCGGCAGCTGCAACAGCACTCATTCGGATAGTTTATTCTGCTGCTTCTATAGGACGTAGCCTGCGAGAGAATGATATTATACCGTTGTTACATGTTTGTTAAGAGTAAAAAGTGCAAAATAGTTCTAGTCCGATCACCAAAGTTAAGCAATTTCTAACATGGCTAGTACTTGGATGGATGACCGCATGGTTTACTTTTATAACACATGATTTTTTTTTTTCATTAGGACTATACCCAATATCGTTTTCTTTGAATGCAATTTAAGTAAGACTCTGAAAGCAAAAACATCATCATCTTCTGAAGACGACATTGTAAAGAGTTGCGTCTCTTGTACCCTGCTTTTTTACCCCTCGCTACTTCCACACCGCTCCTACTAATACCTCCTTTTGTAGGAGGTATTGTATTGCTCCTACGCCACAAACCACTACCGTTTATGTTGGCGGTAGAAGGTGGCATTAGGCAATAGCTTAAATATGTATGAATGAATGCAAGAATTTTTTTACTATTTTTTTTCTGCATTTTAGGCATACCAGGTTAGCTTTTGGTGATTTTCATCCTGAAGGAAGCGATCGAGGCGATCAGAGGGAAATTCAGGGTGTATTTAGAATCGCGTTTAAAAGTGTCCAGATTTTAGTGGTACGTTTAATCGTTGTTTGAATAAAGGAGATAGTTAGTCAACCTTATGGACTAAAAACCTTAACACTTTTTGTTAGTTTTGGACCAAACCGATAGAGGGCTTCAGAGCACGTTGGACCACAAGCAGTTCATTGGTCGTAAAGATAAACTCCTCCCCGCGAGCAACACGTGTAGCCTTTACATTTCATTTAACTAAATCGCCAGTATATTTGGCATCTACTGCGAACAGATGTCGCGACGGTATGATATACTTTTTGCGATTATATAGAGATGGGCAATTATCGAATACAGTTCAGTAAACTAGGTATATTTATCTAGAAATATTAAGCTTCTATTATCATATCAAAACATACATATATTATAGCAATCGCAAATCGAAAAGTACGTTATGTAGGCATGTATTATTACATTGTTAGGAACATATTTCTAAAAAAAGTACATGGTATATGACAATAATTTTATAAGCACAAATCAGCAAAATGGAAGAAATTCAATTTATTCAATGAAATACCGAAACACGTCAACCGTTTTTGATAGTGGCGACTATTTTCAGCCCGTTTGTTGCCATAGTGGTAAATGTTTCACGTTACTTCTGACTTTCGGACGGTGACGTAACCGATATGTTTTTTTTAGTCTTAAGATGTTCGAAATTAACGAGAAAATCTAATATAGGGAACGTCTTTATTTTAATATATACAATAAAAACAACATCACATTTAATGTAATAGTTGCTAGAACAACTTTATTTTTTATTTTAGGTTAGGGTGTTGCCATTGTTGCCAGGACCATATATTTATAAGTATTAAATATATGGCCAGTACCTTTAGGGTACAACTTTCGAGTAACTGTTATGTACCTCGTTGTTAAATAACGATTAAATATAATGTTGTTTTACTGGAAATAATAAAATGTATAATGAAAGATGTTTTTCGAGTAGGTAACATTTTTTTCTCGTTATATTACTTTGAAGAAATTCATAAACCAGATAGAGAGCTGCGCCCTTAGAATGCCGTTTCTAATGATATAAAATGCCACTTGCCATAGCTTCACATTAAAAAGATTTGTGACGTCTGGCGTCACCAACAAATCGCATGAAGCACTATTTCAACAAATATTTATACTTCTGTTTATTTAGGGGTATTATTGAAACACTTTTATTGTATGGCAGTAGATATTGTATAGGAAATGTTTTAAGTATAAAAATATCCTTCTCCTGATTTCAAAGATATATAATATGTCAAAATTTAATTCAGCCGTTTTTTTATATTGGAGTTTAAAATTTTGATACCTAAACTGAATTGATGATAATCGAATTGGCGCATACTTCAATATGTTAATAGGTATGTTACATATTTTTGAAATCGGGGGAAAAATATCCTTCGTCCTGGCAGGAAATATATAGGGTGTTCCATCCAAGTTTAAATGGTAATACCTACGGGAAAATATGTAATTTTTGTATTAAATTTTTTTTGTTCTATTACTTAAATTAACCCCTGTAGGTGGGAGCGCAAATATGACTGTATATCCATCCCATCATATATTAGAAACCAAATATCCATAAACAATTATAATAAACGGTAGAAACCCCACTTCGTTGCCAGATTTACAGTGCATTTTTCACTATCACGTGCTAAGTTAAATCATTGTCTTTATAAAGAAATAGTCGTCCAACGGGGCCTGTGGAGAGGTGCTGCCCCCAGTGGCTGGCACCAAAAACAGTATTAATGAATGAAAACCCATGCAATGTTTACCCTAAATACGAAAAGGAAGGGGTAGAAAGGAGAATACAAAATTATATTCCCGGAGCAGTAGATTTCCAAGAAATGAACTTCAGCCAAGGCTAAGTGGCAAGAACCGGTTTTATCAGTTTAATTTTTATATACACTGCTGATCAATTGCGTGGCACCAAGGTAAAATGTAGGTTAAACTTAAATCCAATTATCTCTAGAAATATTTGACCGATCTTATCGCGGTTTCCAGATTCTTAAAAACAAAATGTTTGCAAACGAAATTCCTACACCCATCTACCTCAACATCATCATATGTCTATAATACAGGGAGTTTTAAATTTACTGCATATTATTTATAAAGTTATAAACGTTACCAAATTTACAGCCGTTAATTTTTTTACAGTTTTTTACTAAAATTAGTTTTGGTGGGCTTTTATACCGGGACGTTTTCGTCAATATTGTTCTGCGGATGACAAATGAAAAAATACGAGGGTTTATATAAAAATCGCATTTATTGTGGGTTTATTTGTTTAAAAGTACGAAACTTTCAGCATTGTACCATAATTTTTGGTGTTTCTTATTTTCATATTATGAATTTTATGATAATTAACGCATTGTCATATACAGGGTTGAGCAACATTCCTTATTCTTTGCAGAAATCCTCCAAATGCGACATAACGGAAAACATTTAGTTAAATGTCTGGAAGTTTCCAGACCCATATTTAAAAAAAGTGCAAAGTGAGCTCTCAAATAATAATGTTTTCATGGTAACGCTCATGTATTTGTCATAAATATTAATTTTTGCTGGATTCAATATTGTTTAAAAATAGAAAATGCCTGCTCAAAAGTTAGGTTCGAACGAAATTCAAAACGTGGTGCGTTTAGTATTGGATGGAATAAGTCACGAAGACGTAGCTAGTCTAATTACAGGCATAGCGGCGGCAGGCCCAGGATATTAAGTAATCGTCAAGCTCTATATGTAACGATCTTAGCCCCACGAAATAGGGCAAACAGTTCCAAAAGAATTAACACAAGTCTGCATGCTGTGATTCAAGTTAATGTATCAAATATAACAGTAAGAAGAATGTTACAAGAATCTGGCTTAAGGTTTGTATATGCAGTTTTTTATCTTTCAATTATGAAGTGCTAAAAAATTGTATTTGGTTCTAGAGCAAGACGTAGTGCCGCATGTCTGTTAATGAGACCACATCATCGAGCTGCTAGGCGCCAATTGGCTCAACCGCCGGGAGGCATATTTACACATCCTAACATACGACGGCACCAGGGTGCTGAAATCGGTTAGGTTTTGTAAGCGTTTGTAGCGCTATAAAAGCTTGGGCACCTAATCGCGCCATGTCTTCGTGATGCAATCAATTTGCGGCAAGAGCCCTCTCCTCGTGGTCGAGAGGTCTATGGTTAGGTCTCAATTCGGCGGCTATCGGCCGCCAGGGTTCAAACCCCGTTGCTTTTTATTTACTTTTTTTAGGTTAAGTTTCTAAACAGTTTTTTCTTGATTTTGGGTATGTCTTGGGTTAGTTTGGGTTAGCACCTGGTTAGTTTCCTTTTCTTGAGCCCCCGTAGCGAGCGGAGGGCCATGCGAAAAGTGAAATATTATATAATAGCGTATTACAGGTGCCCAAATCAGTGAGCTTTTGTAGCGCTACAAACGCTTACAAAACCTAACCGAT
>JAEQML010081795.1:0-11073 GCA_016904865.1 Pissodes strobi
TATATATATATTGGAGCTTTCTAACACAGTCTGGTGTACTTTTATGTTCATATAAATAGGCTTGAGAACATTCAACTTAAATTTATAAAATATGCAATGGAATAGATCTTAACGGGGTCCAGACTATAGATTTACCCCTCGCCCGTAGAAGGGTATACTATGAAATTTGTTTTGCATTTAATGTTCTTAACAACGTTATTAAAAGTCTTGAATGTTTTGACGCTTTTCATATTCATATACCTTGTTAACCGAGAACTGACAAGTAACCAAACTCTTTTGCATATGTTACGCACAATACTCATATTCGAGTAATAACCGAAAAAATTGCGCAAAATTAATTTTGCGCAACGAATAACTCCCAAACCCGAAACTGTACTCATACGGCTATTGAGCGTTACCAAATAAGCAGAACTAGCTTTGAGCAATTTGAATTTTACAAAACCAATTTTGTACATTTAGGAATGACCAACAATAGTTCTGCGTATTCTATTTAATAAAGATACTTGGCTTTTTACATCATTTGATTCACAACTTTAGTTTTACGTATATTTTATTATTCAGATAAACACGCGGCGTACAAGATTATAGGTATCTCATATCGTGATTTTAGATAAATGGGTAACAACATAAAGCTGAAAATATTATCTGAATGTATTTTATTTAAATACTGACAAAGAAATATAACAAAAAATAAAACTTTATTCTTAAATATCAATTACTTAAGTAAGTAATCAGAAGTTAATTATTTGAACAAGAACTTGAATGATAGATCAAGATAGATAGAATTGCAGATCACATTATTTTTTCGACAAGAACATATTCTATTAACACATTTTTTATTGCACATACATAAAATAAATTCTTGGGTAGATCCAGATATATCGGAAGATGCAGTTCTAAATGATAACTATAGGGCTAATATTTAAATTTCTTATTTCTTGTTTTATTGTGCAAGCAGCAAATTGGCTTGTACTTGCAAACCCTTTTTAGCGTGTTCGCGATTTGTACTTATATCGCAAGACACGTTGGCACTGAAAATATGGAAATTCTGACTGAAATTCGTTGCTTTCTTTGAAAATACTGAAGGCTGCATGAATTCTCGCACTACACTTTGAGCACTTTTCCATAACTGTGATGGGTTTTTGACACGCAGTGCATATCAATCCTTCATTTTCGTTCATTATTAAGCTTTCAGTTTCTTCATAAAGGACTGCACTTCACTATTCACCATATTTTCCATTTCTTCAGCAACAATATACACTTGCACATCTTCTTCAAGAGCTTTATCAGCACCTACTTCAGCTTCTTCTGTGCTCAGTCAATTTATTCTCAATAGTACGTTGAAGTTCAGTAGCTTTATTTAACAATTTTTCGAGATCACCTTCAGACTCCAAGGAATCAACCAGATCTTGGAGTAAGTCAGTGTCTCTTAAACCATTTCTCTGGGCGCACCCAAACATGGCCTCATACGGCTTTATTGCACTGTGGAAACTTCTATTTTTTTTTACTGGACAAAACACAATTTGTTAGCCCAATGTCTAGTATTTTCATCCGACATCCAACATATCAGAACATCTCATGCATTTTGGTTACAACGTTCCACAGAAACTTAGCTCTGAGGGTGGCGTGGCGTTCCATGTACAATTTATACATTAGACCACTGATACTTTATAGTTATTTATACTATAAGTGACATTTACTGGTCGAGGACGATTTTGTACCCGAGCGATAGCGAGGGCCGACAATGCAGTTCGAGACTATTAAATATACTTATATCCCGTGGAGTATATAAGATTTTTTCTCCTCCCTGCTGGATTTATTCTTGGATTTTTATTAATTTAATTCGATACTTTTCGCATGAAATTATGAAGACAGCTCTGGCCGGGTTCTATAGCGTCATAAACATTCTTACTTTATCAATAACGTCAAGCTGACAGTTTATTATTAAAAATTGTGAAAATTTAAATTATTCATTTGTTCAATAGCCAAATGTATATTGAAGAATTTGCAAATATCGCTTGTCTGTCGCTGCTGCCAGAAAAATCGAGGAAGAGGTATGAAGCAACGTATCAATACTTCAAGAAATGGTGCCAAACAAAGACTGCTACTGTAGTTTCAGAAACCGTGCTTTTGGCGTACTTTCACGAACAATCTGCTGTATTAAAGCTTGTGGCATGGTGTGAATATTCCATGTTGAAGTCCACCCTTTTCATAGAGGAAAACATAGATATTTCCAAGTATCATAAACTTCGACCATTTTTAAAAAGAAGAAATGGCCGGTATAAATCTAAAAAATCCAATGTGTTTGACAGGGGAAATGTGAATAGGTTCCTGTTTGAAGCCTCCGATGATATTTATTTAATGATGAAGGTTGTAATGATAATGGGAATTGCTGGAGCGTGCCGTTCTAATGAACTCTGTGTTATGAAAATGGACAATGTTGAATTAAGGCATGAAGCTATAATTGTTACTATTCCTGATTCCAAAAATGGAATGGCACGTAAATTCACAGTGACTAAATGTGACAATGAGAAGGTTTGTTATTTCAAAATAGTTCAAAATTATATTGATATAAGATCTCACCTGACGAATTTTAATCCTCGCTTCTTCATGCGATATCAAAATGGAAAGTGCTTAAATCAGCCTGTCGGGAAAAACACGATTTCTTCAATTCCAAGTAAAATTGCTAAATTTCTGAACTTTGAGAATTTTAAGCAATATACTGGACACTCCCTTAGAAGAACGTCGGCCGCTTTATTAGCAAATACTGGAGTTAGTGTCTTAGCTCTCAAGCGACATGGGGGATGGAAATCTGCAACTATTGCCGAAAGTTATGTAGCCGAGAGCGTCAACAATAAAAAGGAAGCTGCAAATAAAATTTTTGTACAATATAACGTGGCCAGAAGTCTCCTGCAGTACTTCAAGGGTAACAGAAAACTTGGTTAGAGATGGAGAATTTATGGAGTCAGAACATTCCATACAAATTGAGAAAAAACGAGAAATCATTTATCCAAATTCTGTAAATAATGTTCATAATTGTAATAATTATTGTACTATTAATATTCATTTCACTTAATATTACTCCATTTTTATAAATCATTGTTAGCTTGAAGTTGTTGATGAAATAAGAAATGAAAGGTATCTCCTATGTTTGTAGTTTAAACTTAAAGAATACAGGGTGGCTTAAATTATTACCACCTAAGGGTGGTAAGTTAACCTACAACCCGTCGTCAATGGTAATCAATACCTTTTTGGTAATTCTCACTCACGTCCTTTAAAACAGTGTCAAAATGGGTTGTTTACAATACAGGGAGAGGGAAAAATTATTTATTACTTGGTTAGCAAATTCACGGCCAATATCAGATTGTAGAATAGATGGTGCCCCAAATAAACAGAAAATTTCTATTAGGTTCCTTGTATTTTCTACAGCCGTCTTACTTTTCATTGGGCGCAATACACAAAATTTCGTTGCCCGAAATACGAGACGATATTTTGGGCATCTAAGAAAGAAAAAGTATTGCAAGCGAACATAAGATAAATAAAAGTTAGGCCTAAAGAAGAATATATATACAAATTGAAAAACTCCCTCCATGAAAATAATAAATAATATTAGTTTGAAAATAGCAATATTACAAATTACACTTTACCTGCGATCAAAGGTATTTAAGATATAATCCCAGTCTAGATTTAAATGGCACACAATTTAGGCAACTACCGTATCCAAAATTATGATTAATTTAGTATATACTGTTTTTCTTTTATAAAAAATGATATCTTAATCCAAACATGTAACTAAAAAATTTAGATTTGTTGATCGAATATTTCAGCTTATCGTAGAAATAAATTTATTAAATATATTCCATTGATTGTAATAGCATTAACCGCCCGTTGCCGGCGAAATTTTGATTTATTTCGAGACATTTTTTACCAACGAGATTTTAATACAGAAAATGGTGTTAAAGTGAATCTTATGTTTCGAAAATTTTCCAATTTAATACCCTAATTTTTCATTCACCCTTATACTTTTTTTACTGTTAACGGTAAAAATCGTACAAAGTGGAGTAGGCCCGTAGATTTAAAACAGTGTTTACCAGCGCTTAAGAAAGTTTTTTATTAATATCCTTTAGCAGCAGATGCCAAACTTTTGCAAAACAAATCTTTAAAATGCTGTCACTTAAAAACACATTGAACGTGCTTTTCGAATTTTAGCAGCTCTCTTTATGTCGCTTTGCCATGATTAAATAACTATTCATGAAGCTGAATATTTTTATATTTTACAAGGCTAAACCAAGAATGAAACGTAAACTCGCCAATTCATGATTTCAATATTATTATGACTTAAAACATCTTGAACGGTTCTAGACCTGTGTGCACGCCCATATTCGTTCACCAACACAATATTGTCTCGGAAGTTTTGTGCAAATAAATTAATAATATTTTTAACACACATCTCTCGATAACTTTCGACTAACAAAACCATATCCGTCTTCCCATTAGCCATTAAACCACCCCATACAAGCACACCTCCACCTTCCCTTCAAATGGTACTCTTGCAACCTCTTTTTCTTCAAAAGACCGTTAATTCCTTCGTCTGTAACACGATCAGTTAATTGCTTAACAAGCGGTCCATATGCCAGGTTTACTCAGCGGTGTTAATACGACAAACAATACAGCTATGGTATTGTTTGTGTTAATAGTTACAGATGTGGGTCGTAGACTTGACAGTTTGGCGAAGGCGCCACTAAATGTTATGATAATATCATAAACCTAACTAGTTAGGTTTATGATAATATCAATGATTTTTAAGCGTTTAAATTAGGGTACTAAAATATATAAAATATCGAGAAATATTAAAGGAACTTCTATAAACTCAACCTAACTTTGATTTCAGCATACCAAAATAAAGATCAGAGGTTTCATTTAAGCTTTTTATTTAAATATTAAATCTCTCGCTGACATAACCGCACAAAGGAAAATTAATTCGCTCATGCGCGTGTAAAGGGAGATAAGTAGAGATTTATGAAGTTTAAAATAGGTCCAATTTTTAATTGAATTATGAAAAAAAAATCATAATGAATTAGACTAAAATTTCTGTAGCAAAACTTTTATTTACCTTTGAAGTATAAAAAATCATCCTCAACAAGAAGAAAAACATGTTCGTTTAAGAAAAAAAAAACAAATATAACTCTAAATACACAACAAGAATTTAAACTTAAACTTTTTTACACTAATCATCTTCCGAGGATACTTCATCTAAATTTGGCAAATTATCTCTATCATTGTTCTCAGTAGGCAGTTTCTCATAAAAACTATGAAACACTTCATCGGTGTAAGGCAGTAATTCAATTAAATTCTTTGTTTCCTCGTCTGATATGCAGTTTGGATATCTGCATTTCTGTAAATCTACAGGAACAGAAGTTTGACCTCTCCTACAAAATGACATCTTTTCAAAAGGTTCATTTTCGTTATGGCTTTTATTGTAGAAAAATGTACCGAATGTCTTGTCATAGCGAATCTACCTTACATTCTTCAATACAAATTGATTTCCATGATCATCCACTTTTCTAGCTTGTAGACATGTTTTTATTAACAAGGCGAAATCGATAAAATCATCATTTTTCATCTCCTATACCTTGAACGAGTGTTTTTTGCCACATGATCGTTGAAACCAGTTCCTGGGATGTTCGATAAGGCTCTCATAATGTTTCTTCTTTTTCATAATAATTGAGTGAATGGTGTCCTATTCCATTCTCGTGTCTCCTGGTATTAAGAATTTGGGATCTATTATCTGAAAATTTGAATTCTGCATTAAAGTCATAAACATCGCCACTATGTGACCATTTTGTTCTGGCCACCACACGTATCGGAATAAAGGGTGGTAGAGTCAAAAGCTCTTTATACAAACAACAACCAATCTGATTTGCACCTCTACCAGATAGTGTTTCATACCACATACAACATGTAGTTTTGTTGTTGACGCAATCATACATTGTTAAGTTGAAGGTCCATAGTTGCCGCTTATAAAACGCCACTGATGTGGTTAGACTTGGCGTCGGCAGGCATTGCTACAAATCAAACGTAAACACAAGGCTATTCTGGTCCTGCTTTCCCTTTTCCTTATCCTGTTCTATCGCGGAATGTGCTTCTTTAGCATCTACTTGATGTTTGCTCAATTCATTTGTCAATCTTTCCTTTTCTATAATGAGTTTATTATACATTGCTTTTTGTCGCTTTCTTGGCAGGTACCCTTACTTTTTGTAGCACCAATGTCCTGAGTTTTCTTTTCTTTTTTTAAAATTAAGCCCGAAATAAATGCCACTCTCTTGTTGAAGCTTCCTAATTTCCAATAGTCTTCAAATATTTTGTACCGTCGTTCATTATCAATTCTCTTTGTACATTTCTTTCTGCATTTTTCTAAAACTGTACATTTACGACATCTTATTAATTTTCCTTTTATAGTTAAATACTCCTTGCCCTCGTTTCTATTAATGTTTCGTTTTTTCCTTGCTTCTCTTGTATTTACTTTTACTGTTTTCCTACCCCTTTTAACTTCTGTGGTATTTTCTCTCACACGAGGATGTTTTTGGTTTTTTTTTTCAGTTTCTTTTGTAGAATACCTAAAGGTACATTTTCAGAATCCGAAGAGCTTCAGGAAGATACCACATAATCCTTGTCTCGATCATCTTCAGGCTCATTTTCCGTAGTAGAGCTATCCGAATTCAGACCTGGAATATTAAGCTATTTAGTTTATCTATTAAGCAACTTACATTTTTATATATTCCAACTTTTAGTAAGAAAGATCTTTTACCTTCGTTGTTAAAATAAATTCCATCCGCTGCAACTTGGGGTAAACTGTCTGCCCTTGTTGTTGTGGCGCCTAATACTGACCCTTCCATAGAGCAATCCGATGTACTTGAAAGTACTTCATGGTCGAGTGAAGTGGAACTAGGTACTAAAAATACATAATATGTAGATACTAAGTATAAAATATGTAGGTAATTAAATCTTAAGGAAATATCTAACTAACCTAGGTCAAAAATACAACCTTCAAAATTTACTTTATTGCTGGTAAGTAGTAGGATTAAAACAGTCTCCAGTACTGCAATCTGTCACCTTCAAAGGGCAATTCGATATATTTGAGATTGGGTCATAATCGAGTGAAATGGAATTAGGTACTGAAATAAAATATATGTAAATAATAAATGTATGTATTTGAAGAAAATAGCTAACTAACCTATGACAGAGACATAATCTTGATTTACTCTGTTGCTAGTAGTAAGATTGCAACAGTCTTCGGCGCTGTAATCTGGTTCAAACTCTTCAATTGTAAAATGTATCTCTGAACTTGTTTCATTATTTGGCGCTGGCAATGATTTTGGATATTTTAAGGTGCATTGACCTAAAATAATACAACTTAGTTTAGTGTAAAAGTAGTTAAGTTGAAATACCAGTAGTGCAAAGTGAGATATGTTTAACTAAAACAAACAAAGAAGTATATACATTATATATTTTGTAAGTTAAATCTGTTAAAATGAATATTTCCCTCATGTATAAAAAATCCCATTAGAGGAGTGCAATTCTCGGAAAATTACAGCGATAATTGCATTGTAGAAACCGAAAGAGCACAGCGATAATTGCATCGTACGTATCTATAGTAATTCCATTGTAAACTTACGATGACAGCGACAATTTATAAACAACGACAAAGTCAAGTGAATATATATTATTAAAAATATCTCGTTTGGGATTAAAAAAATCGTATTTTTGCGTCCCTTTCTTTTGTTTACAGTTACATGTACGTTTTTGAATTAAAAAATGAGAATAAAAATGTATTTTTTGAAATCATGTCCTGATTCGGGAAATATTCCCCCGAATTACACTCGTGCATAAAAATAACCAGATAATTTTGCATTCGACGCGTGTTGTCTTAGAAAAACAGCATTCGGTCATTTTCATATTTTGGAAAAGAGCCCTCCACCTTCGGTGTCGGGCCCTTTCTCAAAATATGAAAATGAACTCATGCAGTTTTTAGACAACACGCTGTCATGCAAAATTATCGGTAATTTTGATGCACTTGTGCAATTACTTCCGATAATTATTTATCTTAGCAGTACTTATAGCAGCTCTGCTTCTTAAGTCATCAAGAAATTTTTGTCTTCTAGACTAGATGACATAATCGCACTTTCTTATTTTGCCTTTTAAAATTGTATTATAAAAAGTTGCTAACACAGCTCACAAGCACTACGCACCGAGCTACACACAGAATATCCAATACAGCTTTTAGTATCCTATATATCACCACAATACTAAGCATTAACAAGATCTAAAACGCACGTGCTCTGATCGCAAACAAAACTAAAGAGATACAACTCCTAGAAATATTAGTGTATCAGGAGACAACTCGCGTTGACTCCGAATAGTGTAGACGGTTGGCTTCCATCAGCGAGACACGACCACATCCACAACTTGTCGTTTCCGTGAACTACTCCAAACGCCGTGTGTGCGCCCAGCCCACTTAAAACGTATTAAAGTACCAGCCCGCAGCGTGTGGCAGCAACCAGTCTAAGGCCGGTCGAACACACAGCCACTTGCGGTCGCCACTGGTGGCTGCCACACGCTGTGGGCTGGCACTTTAATACGTTTTAAATGGGATCGGCGCACACTCGGCGTTTGAAGTGGGTGACGTAAACGACAAGTTGTGGAAGTGGTCGTGTCTTGCTGCTTGAAGCCAACGCCGTCTATACTATTCCCGAGGCACACACGGCTGGGCCACCGAGCCACTTCACTGTATCAAAATTTAAAATACTAATCAGTTGGGTTCTAGTTGCGTATAGGACAGTACAGTCAAAAATGGCTGTAAATAATTTTGATGTAGATTTTTTTATTACCGAAATTAAAAATCGTCCTGGTATTTGGGACATGCGGTCAGATTATTTGTATTCTGACCGAGATGAGAAACGCAAAACTTGGGTGGAAATATGCCGAAAGTTGTCAATCAGTACAATTTATAAATTTCTAGTTACCTCTATCATTTATACTAAATTCTTATTTAAAAACAACAGAAGATGAAGCACTTGAAATACTTTTCTTATTCTTCTATCCTGATAATGTGAATGAGGTTCTAATAAACTTATTCGGACTCATTCTGAAATATTTAAAAAATTTGTCCTCGTATAGTTTCATCATTAAAAAGCGAGAAAAAAAATACCATTTTGATCTCTACTACGTAATATTAGCTGTACCCAATAACGACGACAGTTTTGTAAATGACGCAGCGACGGGAACGCCGCCTACGGCTTCCCTTTATCACCAAATATGTAATTAGTCCTTCCATGTTCGATGCTCACTTAGTCACTTATGACTGATTTAAAACAAAAGAGTGGTTGAATTTAAGCCACCGTAGTGCCAGCGTCGGCCACTGGTCGCGACCACAAAACGCCGAGTACGGCCACACCGTGGCCGCCACTGACCGGTGGCGACCACAAGTGGCTGTGTGCGCGACATTCCTAAGTATCATCCAAATTATAAAATTATTAAATCTTATCGTAAGTCCTAAATCATTAATACTGCCTAATCCCTATTTTTGAAATATGTGTAGCTAAAATCTGAATTTTGAAAGTTCTGACTAAATACAGTTAATTACGAGAACACCTTAAATAAGAATTACTTTGCCCAGTAAAAAACCTATTATAATGTAATCCCATGACAGCGATAACATCAGTGGTCAAATAAACAGTTAACAAAATTAAGTCAAATCACTAAACCTGTGAAGAAACAATCTGATCAAGGAAGATCTACAGTAAGGGTGTAACACGTAAGTAAATGTACGTAATACACAAGAATTAATCAGATATTTACTATGGTGTTAGTGAGACTTTTGCTAACTACGATAATATCATATACGGTAGTAAAAAAGTCGATATTAGTTTAATCAAATAACGATAAAAAACGATAATAGATACAATAAAAAATAGTAATCGATTAAAAGTTATTTAACGGTAAGTTCAAAAATGATAAGGTACGATATGGTAAGCACAATAAGTAATTGTAGGGCCTGCTTGTTTTCTTATGGTCATACAAGAGTGGAATCCACTAGCAGCGGATGGTGGCTAGTCCTTAACTCCTACAACTAACCCAATTAGGGCCTTAGCGCTTCTTGTGAAGCTACACGTCACACACACCATGCGGTCAGCATGACTTTGACAAAAGCTCTCAAACGGACGGAATGAAACTGGAGAAACGTTCTATGCTAATGAAAAACAAGTAGTAGAGTGCCCAACGCAGTAAAAGCCTTCTGTAAAATGATTTCTGTGGGCACCTCGGGGTTACAAGCTGAAATTTTCACAGAATGAAGGCTTTATTATATTAATTCAAAATCCGAAGGTAATAAAAAATCATAACGGGCAAAAGGGCAGTATACCTAAAAATCGAGGTTATTATATGATCGTGTAGGATATTAAATTATGAATGTTTTCATATATAATTCATCTACATTTTTGTACGAATTATATTTTTTATCCTTGCTTGAAATATGCAGATTACATTGGCCCTTACGGAAAAATAAATAAAAAAATTGAAATATCTCGCTTCGAACCTGGGCAAAATCTCATTGAAATATACTCATTTTTGTATTCACCTCGCATTCTCTCCGAAATGAAGGCTCAAATCAAAAATTTTTATTCTTGCAAAAAGTTTGCCTTAAGTATTTAGAATACATAGGTGCATGAATAAATTTTTTTTCTCTCAAATGGTAATGGAAAAATATAATTAAATGTAAAAAAGTAATTTTCTTCAAGCAGCCACCGGCCGATCTCTCGCTTCCCGAGCACTCTAGTATCTCACTTTTCTTCATAGCTTCATCTCTCTCGCGCCTATTATACAATACAATAAGTGCTTTTACACCATTACGGGTTAAAATACTACTAATAATAATAGCTATTATTAATTGAATAAAGTCAATGAAGACATTTTCGATTATACTGAAATTTATTTTTCCTATACGTTGCTAGGTAATAAAGAAGTAGAAAACAAATCATATACTTAATGCAACTGCTATTAAAAAAAAGACTAGCT
>JAEQML010081798.1:0-11072 GCA_016904865.1 Pissodes strobi
GAATAAAAATATGAAGAAACTACCCGATTATCGTTGCACTTTTGTACGCGGTCTCCAGGACTATAGGTCGCGTGACGCCTGAATATCGACAACCACTTATTTGTAATTGATTGCCTATATTCTGACATTAGATAGGACACGCTTTACACTAACGGTTACAGACAGCCTGCAAAACACATTCCCGTCACAGATCAGATACGCCTGACTTGCCTTGTTTAATGTTTACATTTGTAACGTTTGCATTAGAATGTCTAATATTTCACTTCACGCATAGCAGTCCGCTCGCTTCGCTCGCTATAGGGGCGCAACGAACAAAAACTAACCAAAACTAACCCAAGGCATGCCCAAAATCAAGAAATTTTTTTGTACAAATACAAACTTATGACAATAAAAAAGCACCATCGGGAATCAAACCCGGGCCGCCGAACCAGAGTTCTAACATCTTAACTACTGAACCACCAGAGCACTAGTAAGCAATTCATTGCATCGTAAAGACATACGTAAAATAGGACCGCAATCTAACGAAAACACCCAATGCCTTCCGACAAGGACATGAATGTATTTTTGCAAGCTGTCTTTATCCGCTAGTCGGTTTAAAAGGAAGCGTTGAAGTAGACTGCGCAAAAATTATGGTAACAAAGAAATTCGAGATTTTTACATTTCTAGGTATTCTAATGCATTAAAGAATTAAATTTGAAAGGAAGCAGTGGCGGCTATTCAGCGGAAGTAGGGGAAGTGCCACTTCCTCAAGAAAATGTAATTTAAAGAGATACAATTAATTCATTCATCAGTAAAATAATATATTATAAGATTCAATGATAAAATGTTCTTAGTTTAGGAATAATCTGTTTCCCGTTACCCCTCTAATAACTAATAATTCAATTATTTTCAAATATTAAAATCAAAGCTTCATAAGAATCTCGCCACCTGCACATTGGCCGTTAAGTCCACTATGGAATAGAACAGAGGTGAACGCACATGAAAATGTTTATTTCTTTTCGCGTACGCGCCGACAGCAGTGTCAATTTCATTATCATTTATGTAGACCTTTATGAAAGAGGTATTGCTCGAGAGCCGTCGAGTCATCAAAAGTATAAGCGCAACTAGTTGGTTGCCATGACAACGATGACGTCGTAATGGTCGTACATTTGTTTGGTTTGTAATGATTGGAAGAGCTGGCGTGTAGCACTGCCATTCTCAGATCAACGCGAAAGCACGTTGTTTCGTTTATTGCGAGTTTATTAGGGGACATTCCGCATTGAATTCTTGCACTTATTTTTTATTTACATTCAACGGTTGATCCATTATAGTATTATACAAGAGATATTTTCCATATATTCTAGTTTTAGTGTGTTATTCGTAGACATTTGTATTAGCAACAAAATGATTTGTTGCTAATACATTATGAATATATTTTATTTTTTGATGATGTACCTAAAATACCGGTAATAATTATTAACAAATTGGCGTGGACCCCAAAAATTTTTCGCCTGCGGCGCTGTTCCTTCTCTCGACGTCGGCAGCTCTTCCCCACTTTTCAAAGCCGCGAGCCGCCACTGAAAGGAAGTAAATTGGAAGAAACAAGAAGTGGTGCATATTTTTTATGATTTTTAGTAAATAATTGTAATGGAGCTATATACAGTACTAATTAGAGAAGGATAATAAACGGATATAACCCCCATCATACGAAATTAAAGATTTTTAAGCAAATATACATCAATCTGCAATATAAATGGTATTTTAATGAATAACATATAGACTGGAATTAATTTGAATCAATTATCTAATCCATCCCGCAGCTAATCCAAAATAATAAAATAACCTGAAGTTGTCCACTATGCTTAAGGTGTGCGAGAAGCTTAAGTCATGCGCCTCCAAGCTAACCAAGCCAATGCCTTGGTTAGCCAACTTAGCCAGCACAAACTGGCACAAGCCAATCAACACCAACCCATAGCTAATAAAAACTACGAAAAGAAAAGTGCGCTGCAGCGTTTTATTGGTTTTTAAGACAATGAAACAAAATTCTAAAAAATAAGCAAAAAATCTTGTTTCCTCCAGTTTATTTTCTTTCAAATTACCTCTTTAATGCACTAGAGTTCCTAGCAATCTAAATAATAGCGAATTTCTATGATTCCATAATTACCAAAATTAACAAAATTATTTTTTTAAATCTAGCTGCGGTCCAAGATAGATAATGGTGTATTCATTACAAAACAAACAGATGTTGCAAAATATCCAAAGGCAAAAAATTATTGCACATATGTCTAGGTCCTAAAAATAATTTAACAACTAGTCTAAAACTAACACAGATTTAAGAAACCTTACTCAAAATTATAACTAACGTATGTTGTACAGACATACAGAGGATTACATAAAAACGTACCTAAAAAGGAAAAAAAATTAGGCGGTTCTACTTTTAAAATACAAAAGCGAGCAATCCGTATATTCGCTGGAGAAGGAAGATTGAACCCTTGCAGGCTCCTCTTTCAGAGGTATGGGATTCTGACTAATATATTATACATTTGAAGTATTTGTCTTTGTAAGGAAAAATATAGAAAAATGCCAACAAAATTTGTAATTATGAAGAAACAAAATTTGTTTCTTCATAATTATGATACTCATCATGTCATCGTGGTTGTCAGGATCTCGTATAAACAATACATTCTCTTTTTTTACAGCCGCGCCCAAAATAACCAATTACCAAATTGAAATGAAATCGCAAAATTGCCGAATGCCTCGGATCCTTATTTTGCGCTCCAGAGCGTACATGGAAAAGAAAATTCTCACTTTTTCCGTCGAGAGTGCTATGAATAGTCATGGCAACCGAAAATAAATAAATGACAGTGGTGCGTTTATTACAGTTGTTGCTGGCAATCCTGTTCTAAATATGCCCGAAAAATCTGTCAAAACTGACAGTCATTTGCAAATTTCAGATTAAATATAGAGAAAAATGTGCATTTAGTTTTAAAAAATGCGGCTATAGAAAAAGTTACGTGTTTTTCGAGCGAAAAGTAAGATTGCCGTTTTCGAAAGATTACTAGGTCCGCTTTTGAAAATTGTCAATCAAAGTGCCAAAAAAAATCATAGCATAGCCACCTTAATTTATTAATGTGCCAAACATCAAAGCAAAATAAACGCCTACTAAACTGTCAAAAATTTTATTTTCTTTTTAAAATAATTTTTGGTATAAAATTTTCGTTAACGAATCTCCCGCTAGCTTGAATTAATCTCCGTAAATTTTCTCTCGGTTGCGAATTTTTATAAGAAAATTTTCAAAAAATTTGCACCTCGAAAAAATTTTCGAAAATTATTCAAGCTCTGGGGAGATTATAAGTGAAATTTCATTCATCTGTCAAAATTAACATTTTAATAATAAAATACCTGCTAGTCATTGTTGTGTTTAGCCAATCATATCAAAATAACGCGATAATACTGCACTAGTGCAAATTATCGATAATCCGCACATGTGCAGTATTATCAGGCATAAAAAAATTAACTTGGAAATATCTTAAAGTTCAAGCACACAAAATCCATACACTTATTAAAAAAATACGACTGAAATTTTATTTTCCAAAAATAGTACACATACAATAATTTTTGTTATTAATTTAAACAACAAATAGATATTAAATTAAAAATCATTTCATTTTATTAAAACTAGTTATTAAAGTTGTGACCATGAAAAACACAATTATTAAAATTATTTACAGAACCCGATGAACTTTGACCGGAAAAAATGCAACTTGAGGACGATGTTGAAACCGAAGAAACATTAAACTCTTTCAAATTCATATTTTCTCTCATTTTATTTATCAACTCTTCTTTAAAGTGTTTGTCCAGTTGTGAGTAAGGTTTATTGAACTTACATTGCCATGACCCGTAATTTTTGTTAACTGATGTTCATTTACTCCTTTTTTTGCTAACTGCGTTACAGTACTTAGTGGCCCGATGAGAATGATTAGTAAATTTAAATTTTGTGATGTCCAGGCCAATTTTTTTAGCTGCAATGCTTGTCCACTTTGATAGTTCGGTTCTACCAAACGGACAGTTTTTGTACCATACGCCATTTTTTGCCAATCCAGGTTACTAATGAGAAAAAGACGGTTTGTCTTTATCTTATTGCCTCCCCTTTTTGAAATCAATTTTCTGTACAATCTATAAGAAAAACAGTATTTTTTATTAAAAAGTTTTGGGAAAACGTTAGAAAGATTTGGTTTGCCTGACAGAACAGATGTCTTCATTAGCAGTGTTCCTTATAAGTCATTTGTAGTCCGTTAAACGGCGATTCCCACCTTGAGATATTTTCGAAAATATAGGGTTGTATTCAATCCTATTTGTTAATGATACATCATCATGTTTTCCCTCTTCAAAAAATTCGATTAAACAGTTACATGCTTCACCTCCTCGAAAAGCCAATTCGAATGATAAAAAATGAAAACATTTCTTCTGAAGCCCAATTAGCGTATTTTTCTCATAAAGTGACAATATTTTCAAAAATTCAGCGTAACTGAATATATACGTAAATACAAGGGATAATGATATTGATTCATGAAATTTTCTGACAAAATATAACTCTTGCAATGAAAATTACCTATAATTTTCACCAAATCTTCACTCATGCAAGTTATACTGAAAAAACCACTCGTGCACTAACGTGCACTCGTGTGTTTTTTCAACTTTAACTTGTATTCATGCATATTTAACGAAAATTATCGGTAATTTCCATTGCACTTGCTGTATTACTGCTGAAAATATATGTTGATATCTTTTTAACAAAATGGTTCTTGTTTAGGTTTATCACAAATATTATTATTTTATTTATATTTTCTATTCTGCAATAAATAGCAATATTATTGCTTTATTTATATTTTCTGTTTTGCAATAAATGGCATTTTAATTTTCAGGATTTTCTATTCATTTAAATCACCGATTAAACTAAAAAAAAGCACTTGATTAAAATCACCGATTTCAATCATCAAATGATTTAAATCGGTCGAACCGTTTGCAATTTTTAAGCTGATAGAATTTCATGAAATTGTTTTTTGTACATTTTCTATTTTGTTTAATAAAAGGTTAACTATTAAGATAAGTTAAAAAAGGTTTTTATTTTATTTGACGCATTACAATAAAATTGCCTGCGGATACCTAACGACGGATTTTTATGTACGAGGACTAGACAAGGCGATTTTTTGACTTTCCCTGTACTTTTATAAAAAAAAAACTGAAATAGCCATCTTATGTAATTTTCTCCCGCGAATTCGGATATGTTCAGCAAAAAATAATTGAACATCAAATAAAAGTGCTAGGGGTCACTTTGATATATTTTTAAATAGAACACCCCGTATATTACTATATTTTTGGACCCGCTAGAAAAATCTAAACACATTTTGTGTATAACATCCTATACCTATCTTTAGCTGTTTACCAAATATTGACAGTTGAAAGTCGGGCATTTTGACACTTTGACGCAGGCTCTAAAATCTAAACCGCACGAGATTAAAGAAAACGGTTTGCACATTCCTCTCTTAGGTTTTCATAAGCTATCGAATGATAGTAACTTTGAATTTCACCGGAGGTTTAAAAGTTCCGGTTAATTATATCCGCAGGATAAATTCGAAGATACTGTCATTCGATAGTTTATGAAAACTTAAGATAGAAATGTGCAAACCGTTTTCTTTGATCCTGTGCGGTTTAGATTTTAGAGCCTGTCAAAGTGTCAAAATACCCAACTTTCGACTGTCAATATTTGGTAAACAGCTAAAGATAGGTATAGGATATTATACACAAAATGGGTTTAGATTTTTCTAGAGAGTCCAAAAATATACAGGGTGTTCCATTTAAAAAATATCAAAGTGACCCCTAGCACTTTTATTTGATGTTCAATTGTTTTTTGCTAAACATATGCGAATTCGCGGGAGAAAATTACATAAGATGGCTATTTCAGTTTTTTTATAAAAGTACAGAGAAAGTTAAAAAATCGCCTTAACTAGTCCTCGTTGGATAACCCTGTACACTGTACAGGGTTATTGACTATATTTGGACCAATAGATAACTTTTTTATTTGAAGGATTAGAAAAACGTTTAAATTAGGAAAGTTGTAGGATTTCGCTCAAAGCGCTAGAATTTGATATCAGAAAAAACAAACGAACGTCGTAAAGCCGTCAAAAACGACTAACTTAGGTTTTTTTAAATGGAATATCTTGTATATTATTGCATATTTGGATTAATCGAAAAAATTTAGACATATTTCATGAATAATGGCCATACCTATCTTTAACGGTTTTTGAAATATTGACAGTTGAAAATCGACCATTTACCAAGTTTGACAGCTTGTAAAATCTAAACGGCTAAATATAGAACAAAACGGTTTGCACTTTCCTATATTGTTTTTTCCTAAGCTATGGTATGACACTAACTTTAGATTTAACCAGAGGTTTAAAAATGCCGGATAAATTTAACCTCTGGTTAAATAAAAAGTTAATGTCATACGATAGCTTATGAAAAGCCAATATAGGAAAGTGCAAACCGTTTTGTTCTATCTTTAGCCGTTTAGATTTGCAACACGTTTTTCTGATTAAATCCAAAATAAAAGTAAAGATTTTTTTTCCCAATTAATTAAAAAGGACCCTAGCCCCGGAGAGTTGTATTGCAAAGCCCGGCCCCTGTCGTGAGGTCGTTTGAGCGCCACCCGTTCTAGCCAACTAAACGGAAAAAGCTCTGCTGATGTTGTGCAGGGTGGCTAGGTCAGCTCATAAAATCAACCGGTACTTAGTACTTAATTTCAAACTAACAAGAAAACGAGAATATAGGCGGGATTATAAACAATTAACTTAACTTATCAAAAAAACAATCTAAAGATTTAAGGAACGATATATTTGCTACTAAGTTCTTTTTTTTTGATAACACAGAACAATCTAACTAGAGAAAAATGTTAAATTGAAATGTGGTTAGTTAAAGACAAAAGAATGTTAAATGACTGTTAAAGTAATTGATAAAATAAACAGAGTACAATATGGAGATTGTACGGAGACCAATTCGGTTGGTAATACTCGGTTCTGTATGCCTTACCACTAAATGCACTAAATACTACTTATCGAAGTGATCACTTGACATTAACTAAGCTAATTACAACTAGGTATGCGTGCGCTAATAGCTGCACTGATTTTGAATGTAGCAATGATAATATGCAGCAATGAACTGCCACAATAATTAAATCAAAATACTCGATAAATTAATAAAAGAGCAAAACTAGAATAAAGCTATTCGCTCTGTGCGACAGGGTAGTGGGAGAAATGACGAACGATCGTGCGCGCTAGTCGGAGAAATGTGGAACTTTATTTTGCTACTATACCGGACAAATATTAGATGATGTGTCAAAAATTGTGCGAATAATACGAAAAATTGTGAGTATAAATTTTACTGTTTTCCAACAGCTAAACATAAATTAGCTCAAAGAAGAAAGTGGATTGAGGCCGTAAGAAAACAAAAGTAAGTATCATACCTATGTGACATATTTTCGAAGCCGGTTCTTATGATGAGTGCAATGGACAGCACTAATAATCCCAAAAAATATATTTAATAACTTAATTTCAGTTTGTCTATCAACTTCCAGATTGAAAAAATAAATCATTCTAAATCGTCTTCATTCATTCTGAAGTAATTTCAGTAAAACTTCATGATTCGAATTTTTAATCCTATCAATTTCACAATTCTATTATTATTATTATGACAATTTCATGTTTACGCTTTCATAACCTACAAAGTTTAGTATTATGCTGAATACACACGAAATTGAATATCGAACCTACCTTTTTTTCAGTCGAATCGATAAATATTCTCATATGACAACGTATTATCTGCAGAACTAATTATATTGCACTAAAATCAACAATTTTTCTTGAATTTTCTCTCGTTTCACATGTACTTGACGTGTTACGTATCTAGGAAATTCGCCACATTTTGTACCACCAGATGTCGCGTCGTGTAACGCACATAGCGAATTGAAAGCGTGGCTGTCGATAATTGATTCATATTATAAAAAGATAAGATTCAGAGGTTATTAATGAATTAAAAGAATAAAATTAGTGAGCCAACGCTTGACTTTTATTAAAAAGAAAGAAAATTCAGAGCAATCAGATTAACTCGTCCGATAAACCAGTGAATAAATGAAAATAAAATTGATGAGCTCTCTCAGAGCTTGGCGGTCAATGTTTGTTTTATATTAAAGGAGGAAAACTAAGAACGATCATATTAAACAGATAAACAAACGATAAAGCTTCAGTACAATACCCCAAATCCGGCCGTCGAACCCTGGTGGAGGCGCCGAGCACTTATAGATACCTCAGGTACTGCCACTCGATGTCCCCGAGAGAAGATCTAGCCGAGGTCTCGATAGCTTGGTGTCGAGATTGGCTGATAAGTGCTGCTGGGAAAGCCTGCTTCCAACCCACTAGAACAGGGTGATTCTAGCTGCAGGTCAAGGTAGTGGCCTCCGTGAAAGAGGTTGTACCCTCCGGAAAAAAAACCCTGAAATAACCCAGTGCGCATTAGACGTAGCCCCCTTACTTTAATAAAAACCATAGCCCCCCCTCGCATGAATATTATTTTCTTGATAAAACAAATTTCCCCCAAAAAAAAATATCCATGAATTTTCAATGACCATCGGCAAATAAAAGATGTACCCAGGGTACAGACAACTTGAATATAACAAAGATAGGTATAAATCACCCCTAAGAGAATATATAAACGTCCCCATGTGATCAAAATTGAAGTTACATTAAAATAAAAATTCGGATTAGATAAAATGGAGTAGATAAGATAACATGTGGGACGCAAAAGCAAATGGCGGTATATGCATAATAAAGGTAACACAGATAAGCAATTAAATCATTAATTTAGGCAAAACAGTACCAATAATTACCACGATCGTGTGTGTGAGGGCTAACTATGAGAGATTCGACGGTCTCGGTCTTATATGACGAACGTGGAAGCCTCTATAAATAATGGAAAAAAATCGTTAGCATCATGGCGTTCACGCGCTTCACAGGCAATAGAAAAAGAAATCCAGAGAAAATGCTTACCTAATACAGCAGTATCTAGATCCCGATTAAACGATCGTGTTAAAACACCAAGAGATTCCACAGAATATCCCCAATAAATGGGTTGAATTAAATCACAAATTAAATGTGGAGTCTCTATACGACTATACTAGAACAGAAAGCTTCTCTCCTCGCCGACCGGTCAAACTAGAAGGAACTCTCGATCGTTTTCGTCAATTTGCCTTTGCTTATTTCCGATTAAGAAGTAGGGATGGACTGAAACACGCCGAGCGATTTCGATACGGGGAATAATTCCAAGACAATAAACGCCTGAATTCTCGTTTATTAGGATGATAAACGACGGCGGAAGCCACGAATAGTGAGCTAAAATTACATTTTTCAAGAAATCCTAGGAAATACTTTTACGAGAATGATAAACCTTCAAAAATCTAAATCGAGAGCGACAAACACGGATGGATAGCCCATCCCTATTATTTGGCATGAACCTCACAAAAACTAGTCTGCCGTATAAAGCGAGAAATTTATTAAAGCAGAGGTCCAAAAACGATCTAACGATCTTCAGAAATGGCGTCCGGTAATTGGTGCCCCGCAACCAAAGGGTTTCCAAAAGGTTATAAAATATGCCAACAAAATTAAAATATGGATCAACAAGTCAAATGCAGTTTCTTTGCAGGCTAACAGAATTCTTAAAAATATAAATCGGTTCGTTGACCGTTCCACGGTAATGTGATACAAATCAAGCCAAGCTATCTTAATAATAATGTGCATCGCTTATCCACTAAAATAAATAGAGTCACAACGTGTTATAAATGCTAATACAAATATATAGCTAACCCAAAGCTAACCTATACTTAAAATATAGTTAATTCATATTAGGAAAGTGGCATTTTCAAGCGAATTGTTAGCAAATCAAATTAATAAATTTAGAATTAATAAACCGATGCGTGCAAAATACAGCATTTTTTTCCTAAATGCGGCATATAAATGAAATTTTAAAATTGGCAAAATCGAGGCGAAATCTTACAATTTTCCTAATTTAAACGTTTTTCTAATCCTTCAAATAAAGAAGTTATCTATTGGTCCAAATATAGTCAATAACCCTGTACTTCTCAGTCCTCTCCACTTTTAGCGGGTTGTAGTCGTTTCAAAATGACAACCTAGCGATAATGCGTCAGAGAATGTTCGCAACAGTACAGAACACCTTGCTATGCAAGTAACCCATTGAAATAAAATATGTTAAAACCATAATGATTATCACCAGCTAATCGAGCAGCTAATTTAACACATATAGTTCAAAGTAATAATAACCACACTTTTTCATGTGTTGGGAGTTTGGGTTATTTTGATATTCAAGTTTAAATTTTGTCTTCGTAAAAATTGGGGTTTTTATATAATGCCGATTGATAGTTAATAGAAAAGAGAGGTATTATGGACAGGAATCATCATACCTATTTTCACGTTGCGCACTTATGCAGTATTAATTTTATTGAACACTAAAATGGGGCATGCTTATAAATTTGAAAATGTGATTTGCTCTTGGATTTGCTAACAAATAGTCAACTCTTAAAGTGAAGTTGTACGTTAAATGAATTTATAGAATCTTCATACTTTATTCAGCTTTAAACATTTTCAGATAATTTCGAGCTGTGTACCGAAAAAGCTGTACTGCTAAACACAAAACAGTGTCCCCCAACAAAAATGGGGTTGGATCTTTTGAAGAATAAAGAAACTTATTACGTGATACTCCTAAACAATGGTAAGTTCCGGAAATGCTAGGTTTTGTAAAATAAATTAGGTAAAGATGTTTACATCATTACTTATATTTTAGTTTCATTTACTTACATCACACATTAACTCATTCCAGATCAGCAAGATGCTCCTAAACGTCTAACTCCCTTACTTAATCGATTTTCGAGAGAATACATGGAATTTATGTTTCAACAAAAAAGAAAGTCGTCGAGTAACAGAGTAAGTAATATATTATTAATGAAGCTATATATACATATATATATA
>JAEQML010081799.1:0-11072 GCA_016904865.1 Pissodes strobi
TTTCCGTATTTCAACTCTAAACTAACTTGTATTCTGGTTAGTTTATTTTTATTTATTCAGAATAGTACAATTTTTTAATTGGAAAATTGCTATAGCATAAGATAAAATGTATCCAAAGTAAACCCTATATTTAGCCACAACCCACTGGAAGCCCAATCCGTGAAGTACAAACAAAGGCAACGCTCCTGAAGATATGTTAGTCACGTGACTTTTAGCACGTTAGTATGTAAACCTGTTCCCCGGTTGTTTGTTTTCTGGTCTCTTAATTAAATTGCACTAGAATTCGTTCATATTTTAAAATAACCTTCTATGAAGTGATTACCAAGAACCTCTACGAAGTGTTAGTTACTAATAATAAATTAAACTTAAATTATATTATCGGAAAAGTTACTGACATTCGATAGCTTATGAAAACCCAAAATAGGAATGTGCAAACCGCTTTCTTTGATCTCGTGCGGCTTAGATTTTAGAGAGTGTCAAAGTGTCAAAATGCCCGACTTTCAACTGTCAATATTTCGTAAATAGCTTAAGATATGTATAGGATACACGAAATGTGCTTAGATTTCTCTAGAAACTCAAAAAATGTAATAATATACAGGTTGTTCCGTTTAAAAAAATATAAAGAAGGCTTTTCATGTCATAAAATTGTTAGTGTTTTGTAACTCAGAAAAAAAAACTTGGCCGCCAACCCTACATTTTGTTTTTTTGTTTACCTTGATATCTTTAAAAACAAAAAAGTTACAGCGAATCAAAATGTTATCAAGATGCACGTGAAACCCAGGGGTTGCCTATACATAAGAGTAAAAGTCGAATCTATGATAAAATTGTCAACGTTCTGAGAATTTTCAAGTAGAATCAGTAGATCAAGTGCAGTGCAACTTTTAGGTGAAAAGCTAAGTATAAATGAATCACAACACAAACTCTTGAGACAAACTAAATAAAACGGAGACCAAAGACCTATAAACAATGCATAAATATACCTCAATCGAGAGAACATGCGTACCTTAGTAATCGGGTATAATATAATCTTATTAAGCTTCTGACCAATAGACATTGTTAATGTTTTCTCATTAAGTCTTTGACTAATAGACGTTGTCATCGCGACAATATTAAATATGCAATATTTGCAGAAATTAAATTTGTGTACGACAAAGAAAGAAAATATTACTTAAAAAAGCTTTTAAACTTAGTTATAAAACAATTTTCCAATTAACCTTGAGCATCAAAATGTTTCTCTCGCGGAAAATATATGCCATCATTTCACTCTTTCCTCTTTAATAGAATTTGGTTTTAAAGGCACAGCAGATTTTCTGGAAATTATAAGGCACTGGTGTGACATAGTAAATAGCATTAGTTTGTTAAAAGGAAATATTAAGAGAAATGGGTGGTGTAGGCCCACTACACGAATAGATGACGTAGTTGTTAAATTTTTAAAGAAATTTAATTTATGGATCGATGCATGGCAAACTTTTGAAAATAATAATGGTCGATTCACAAAAGACACTCATTCTGCACTTCGACACAGTCAGTGTCTCACTTTTCATTGAAATTATTGATTATTGTTTCCAAAAATTCTCCATTTCATACTGCCAGATAAATTTACAACAGAGAAATTCGAAAAATGTTTGGGAAAATACAGACTTTTGGGTGGATCCAATTATAATGTTAGTTTCAACGAGATTATGCCAGTCTCAAAATAAAAAAAATATTACTTGTGACATTTGCATTTCTGGTGACACAGTCAGTGTCTTAGTTTTCATTGAAATTATTGATTATTGTTTCCAAAAATTTTCCATGTTAAACTGCCAGGTAAATTCACAACAGAGAAATTGGAAAACTGTTTGAGAAAATATAGGCTTTTAGGTGGATAAAATATAATGTTAGTTTCAACGAGATTATGCCGCTCACAAAATAAAAAATAAATGACTTGTGACATTTGCATTTCTTTAGTGGCTGAAAGTAAAGGACTTTTCATCCATAATGAGTATTTCGACTGCCTGCATAAAACAGGATGAATTTACATTTTTCAATATAAATAGTCGCAACCACTCAAATAACACTAAAAACGCTCTAAAAAGCAAATAAAAAACGCTCGCTCATCTATTCTCGCTTTGGCCGGGTGCCGATAGCGCCGCACGGGTAGGTATATCTTCATCTCCACGCTAACGCGGCGTTGACATTGTCTCTTCGCGGTTGGGACTTGGAGGCGACTATGGTTAAGCGTATACATTCAGGAGCAGTGAAACACACTAATTTGTAGTGCTACGTTTTAACTTATAATATTTGGAATAAGTGAAAATTGAGCTCAGTGCGGTGTGGACTCAAATTGATAAAGTGGTCATCTTTTTACAGTGTAGGTAAATACTACCAAAGAAATAAATTTATTCTTGGTGTATTATACTGTACCAGAGATCGATACTACATCGCATTGCCTTACGAAACTATCTGCTCAGCGGGAATCAAATATAATATATTATTAACCATATTATGTGGGAAGTGTTGTAGTTTTTGTTTATCACACTTCAAACTTTTGACTTAATTGTTACTGGAAAATAATCAAACAATGTGAGACATTTCATATTTTAGCGTCCTAAAACTATAAATATGCACATTATGTTACTATGTTGATATATTTAAGTTGCGAAATAAGAATCATTAAGCATAAATTTTTACTCCAAAAGCACGAAAAGGACGTGAAGGGAAATATCAAAGGATGTTAAAGATGTTTCATCAAATTTCATTCAAATTATTTAATAATGTCTCTCTTGTATAAAGAAGTGAGTATCCATGGAAATTTATCTGTGCTATTTCGGTGAAAGACTCGGTCGTATTAATAAAGAAAAACATTTCCAGCTTAGTATCTATAGCAGTAATGAATGGTATTAGATTCAAATAACCTTGATTTCAATATAACCCTTTGACTGTGGAAAGAGCATTAAAATTAAGTCTAGATATTCATATCAAAGATGAAAAGCTTTGATATATTCAATGTCTAACTGATATATATGTAATTTCTCCGTGTTTAATTTTAATATCGTATAAATTCAGGGTAGTAAGTAGGTTTTAATGAAATGGACATATTTTTAGGACTCTCCAACTATCAGGAAAAAATTAGCCATTCTTTTGCATCAGTCTCTTTAGCACCTTCGTTTACCAATGGCAACTTTCGCAAACATGTAGTGGCGATATATGCAATTAATTCTGAAATCGTTTATGGGGTGGTAATTACCTTTAAAATTAACCACTTTAATTAGTGGATGCGGGCGGTTTATTTATTGGGTGTGCATCGAAATATCTATTTTAATTATCACTTACTTTAATATCGCAAGATTTAATTTGCATTAAATATGATTAATATGTACAAGGATTTCTAACCACATCCAAGCATCCATCCTTTCATACATAAAACTAAATACTGTATATAAGCTTAACTAATACTAAACGTCTAACAAAACTTGATTATTTAAATAGAAATTGAACTAGATAACTACTTTCTTTACTGAATTTAATTGAACCTTCTTGCATTTAAACTAACTGCTTCTCCTTTCGTACTAAATACCTTGTCACTTTACTTCTTGCACAATTCTCTCAACTACAAATTTTCCAGGCGCCATTTTACCTTCTTCTATCTTCAACACGAGAGATGCTACGAGCTGTATTGTCTTGAGAAACTGCGTTCAACGACCCAGAGTTCTTTATCAAAGCTTGGACAAAGAGAAATTTTCTAAATGTTTGTGCAAACAAAATGAGAAAATAGCTAAATATCTTGGCGTCAAACGAGCAGCGCCAGGGGCTGATATTTTTGGCGTCAAACTCAAACAGAGTTGATGGTGACTGGATCGTTGTTGCACGGGTGAGTATTTGTAAGGCACTAAAATTTAATTTTGTTTACTGGCCTGGTAGGGAGAATAGAGCGGGAAATGCGCGGACGCGGATGCATTTGAGAAGGAAAACATGTTTTTCTTTATTTCATGTATTGTTCTTTACACAACATTGACGGAGACAAGGACATATTATATTGAGAACGATTAATAACGGTTTCCTTGATGGAGAGTGACAACCCATACAGCACGACCAATTCAAATTACGTCTCTACAAGATATACACGTGAGAAACAAAATATGTTATGATGAAACTAATTGTTGATCTAGTACTGACGTACACATATGAGATACACCTATGTTTATGTTGATAGAATTATGTGATATAATGTTTAATAATTGTATACCGTATGCACTTAGGATTCTAAACATTTTTATATAACGTAAAGAAGGATCATTAGAATGTTGAAATTTGACGTCCGTACATGACGCCTACAAGGTTTAAGTCATATGTATGTGTGATGCTTTATGCAATATTTGTACCTACTGTATACACCACGTAAAAGTGCGATATACACACATGATACATAGAACTATATATACACTCTTTAGTTGTGTCTTGTCGTATCTACATTCTACCATTCAAGAAGCACGGCACAGTGCGCGCGCAAGCGTCAGCGTGAGCATACCGGGCATGTGTATCTCATGTGTATCCTCTTTCCTAAAAGTGGGGTAGTGGTAGTACATCCATATCATATAGCAGCCATTTTTGTTTTATCATTTGGGAAGACGCGGAAGTGTGTGTGTCTCTGTGCACTTTGAAACGGATTGTAAGGTATAGTAAAACTTGATAAATACTTTATTACTCCTAGGTACCATTAATATTGGAGCTACAATGTTTAATTAATATTTATAACCCAAACTAACCCTAAGATTCTTAACATATTTATACAAAGTACAGATGGATCATTGGAATGGAAATGACTTTGTTTAACCCTTGTTTGTTTGTTTGTTTGTTTGTTTTTTTAAATGACTTTGGTTAACCCGTGTTTGTTTGTATGTTTATTTTTTTCTGTGTATACACGTTTTATATGCACTTCTAATTGGAGTGTTTTAAAACAAATTGTAAGTTTACCAATGTACAACTATTATAGTACACATATGACGCATTCCATACATGTACATGTCTTTGGAAATAAAGGATGTTTATTATTATATTATTATTATTAATGTTAATGAAATTTAACGTCCGTATAGGTCCCTACATGATGCTTACAATGGTTTAATGTAATTTGTTGGATTTCTACCTAACATTTTTATGTACCTATAATAACGTAAAGTTAATTGGGTCGTTAGAATTTTGAAATTTAACTTTCGTACAGGATGCTGACAAAGTTTAAATCATTAGTGTGGTGATTATGACTTTAAGTAAAATTTTGTGTATACACCACGTAAAAGTAATAGTACAGTGTAATAACATACACTCTGCAGTTGTGTGTTGTCGTTTCTACATTCGAGGGAGATGGAGCAACGCCAGCGCAGAGGGTTAGCATGCTGGCCATTTGTATCTCATGTGGTAGCAGGTAGTAGTCATTTTACCATTTGTAAAGTTCTGGGGGGGTATGCACTTTCTTATTATAGAATACCTAGGCGGTCATGGAAATCCAGTAACAATTATCGCTACACTGATTTTTGATACAAAAATTTTCAACACCATGCCAATTTAAGGTTCTTTTTTTATATCAAACCGTAACTGCCCAATTTTACTATTTTTGGAACACTTTAAATCAATAAAGTGTTAAAAATATATCACGGAAATAGAAAACCAGAGTCTTGTTGTTTATTTTTGTCTAATTTTGTAAAGGAAAACGTGGAACTCGTAAATAATGGAATTATAGATTCAGGAATTACATATAAAATCGTAATGGATGCTTACATTTGCGATGCACCGGCACCGGCTCGTTCATATATAGCTCAAAGGCCACACTGGATATGGATGCTGTATATAGGAAATGCACAATCAAAGGTCATTGGGTATCACGGCGTATAATGTTCTGCCTATTTACTTTTATTAAATTAGAAAGTGAACATCCTTCAGAGTATTTACAGTTACAATCATAACAATTGGTCTTTTGTGCTCAGCTTATAGGTACTTTTTTGTATTATTGCAGTGACTTTATGAAAGACTCTTGTCCAATACCCAATTTTCCAAATTTCAGCTCCAAAACTACGTGGCGGTCTGCGAATGGTTACGACAAGCAACCAACCGACTGAAGGATTTTTTTGTTTCAAAAAACGAAGAATGGCTGAAAAGAGAGCTGCTGAGCTGCAACAAAGGCTGGCAATGTATAGGATAAGATATATTTGCGTTTTTACTATGTTATTTGAATATTTTCAATACATTTAATACTCTTGTAAAAGTTCTGTCATTTTCTAGTGTTTTCCTACTTCTGCTTTCTGTTGCACCAACTTTCTGAGCGGCTAAAATATGGAACACATTCGTTTCAAAATCAGGTATTGATTTTTAGAAAAATGCTCCAACACGTCCATTATATTTTTTTGTTCTGCTTTTTTGCTCTAAAAAGAAATTATGCAGGTTGTGTCAAAAAGCAGATTTGATATCAAACTTAATTTATTTTTAAATGGAACACTATTGCTTAAATTCCAAATTGAAGTTGCAATCAATCGATAGGCTATTAAAAATTAATACAGGAAAGTGCTACAGTATGCTACGTGAATTATACATAGAATTTGACGCAGAATTCAAAATTGGATTTTAAAAAAAAGTGTTTCATTTAAAAAAAAATTTGACATCAAATCTACTTTTTTGAAACACCCTGTATATTTTCTTTTTGATGTAAAAAAAACGGAACAGAAATTATAATTGACGTGATCGAGCATTTTTCTAAAAAATCAATACCTGATTTTTAAATGAATTTGTTCTATAATTTAGCCGCTCTTGGTATATTATGTGAAAAGAAAAAAAAGAACAATTTTAAAGTAACTTTTCTTCAGACAGATACTTCAGGAAAATAAAAGTTTCGCTGCCCGCTCTTTCGTTCTCAAAAAACCATATTAATTATTTTTTTAAAATACCTGTTTTGAGAACGAATAAAGGTCAGGCGGCAAAACTTTTATTTTCCTGAAGTAGCTCATGAAAAATTGGTTTCTTTGACGTATACATGGGGCGACAGAGCTACATATACACGGAATAGTATATTTACGTTCAAATTGCGAAGGACAAATGCCATGTGTAAGCAGAGTTTAAGCATAATACACAATCACTGTGCAGCCGATAACACACTGTGGATCACTTAAGTTGTGTATATGTAAATGGTATACTGTGGCTACATTGTGAGGCGGACGTTTAACCTTTGTGCATACGTGTGTACCTGAAATGTGTAAACGTAGCACATTTACATCGTAGAATTGTGCAACCCTGTGTCTGCATCTAGATACATCGTCACAATGCGAACACATCGTAATCTTGATTTGGTGTGCTGTATGGGAACTTGCTTTTTAGCGATTGTTGCATATAATGCAATCTATTATACCTACAATTCAGCTTCGGACTAAGGAGTAATTGAAATACGATATTTTACATTAACCAATTGCTGGTTACGTGGGGTGAAATAAATCTATTCGGAGTTTAATTATTGCATTTATGCGATCAACTAAGAAGTGACAAGACCAAATGCGTTTGTTTATAAATATGCTATAACAAACATATTACAACCAAAATTAATGTTTTATTTTATTTTATCATTAATGAAATAAATATAACACAATAAATAACAAAGTTGATATATCATCAATTTTACTTACATGAAGTACTTGGCTTGGCGTATTTTATACACCGATACGCCATAGCGAGTTCCGAAGGGTTAAAATTATATTGTACCCTATTATTAAAATGCGTATTCGATACACTTGGTATCTTTACGTTAAACTTTATACATAGTTCCAGATGTAATCTAATCTTCCGTTAAAAGTGGGACCCAGGATGTGTTCAACTGCCCTAAAATTGGTAATAACTAAGTTCAATAAACCTTTCTGGCTATTTTTCACATGGTACATAGCAGGATTTGAAAATAATTTATTGCCTAACGCTTCCTGAGCACACATTCTGATGAATGAAAAATCTGCCATGATCGATCTTTATGGGCGAAGATCAATATATTTCCAGATCATTTGGACCATGCACATTTCTTCAATATAGACCGGGGGATAGTGACAGATTTTGAGATACGATTTTACTCAGTATGCCTTTCAGAGGACAATATGATCCGTATATCTTCATGATAATAATGTATGAATCAAAGAGTCGTCCTGGGTTCTTCAGATAAAAAAATTATTCGTCATTTGTTCGAAAACTATGTATTTTGGTACGATTTTAATCAGACTGCCATGTACTTTGTAATGAAATTCAAAATAGAAATTACTCGGGAAACCATTGGCATACCGTTAAGGTGGGTCCGAAGGGCTGGTATGGCCACGTGAAGTTCTATTTGAATAAGGAAATTTTCTGCGTTTTTAAACAGGCTACCACTGATAAGTATACAAGTTCTTGTTATAAAACTGCTTAAAGAAAGATGGCATACCGATTGCGTATGGCCAAGTACTGTTCACATTGCAAAAAGTTTGTACAGCTATGGAATAACATTCTGTGATTTTAGTCAGTACGAAATATGTTGTAATATTAAGTTTGTATTCTAAAATGTTGATATGTAATATGGCATACGAGTTATGCGGGTTCGTCATATTAAAAAATTAAAATGAAGTTGCAAAATAGGAAAAAAAGAATCCGTGTTTTTAAGTAGTATGTCTTTTTGTTTTTATTATAATCATGGCATATCTAGGTGAAATAAGATAAGGCATACAAGTTGGGTGAGTTTTCCATATAAAAAATTGTAAAAAACTTGGGAAAAAAAATTCCGTGTTTTTAATCAGTATGCCTCTTGGTTTATAGTTAAAGTTAGTAATTTACTTTGTTAAAAAAAACGGCATACAAGTTGTGCGGGTTTATCATATTAAAAGAATCATTAACGCGGGAGTGCCTCAGGGCGCAATACTTTCACCAACTCTGTTCCTCATCTATATTAATGCCCTGTTGACCGAAACGAATAGTCCTGTTTACAGTTTTGCAGATGACAGTACCCTTGTCACCCCGTTTAGATCAGAAAAACCTTTACAGAGACTTATCACCGCAGACAGGAGCAGATTACAGGAATTAATCAAGACCTGGAAAAAGTTCAAATTGGGGCGACAGAAACTTGGTCCAGTTCAGCCACGTTTACCAAGAGGGTCAATACGGCGGGCCCTGATATCCTTAAGGCAGGATCGACCATTCCTTCATCCTCGTCAATCGGACTGCTGGGTGTCTCGGTCAACAGCACTATGTCCTGGCATGACCACGTTGCTAACATCGCAAAATCAACCTCCCAGAAGCTTGGTGCGTTGTTTCGCAGCGGGGGACTGTGTACATCGCAGCGGTTGCTCTTGCTCTGCGGGTGAGACCATGCTTGGAATGTTGTTGGTGTGTGTGCCACTGCCATAAGGAAAGGAGGCATGAGTTTTTTTTTATTTCAATCGTTATGAACGACTGCGGGCTTAGCAACAAGTAAGATATCAACGACTTGATGAGAAACAGAATTAATAAAGCGCAATGGATCATTTTATTGTGCACTTGCACGACAGAATGGATTCCATTTCTTCTCAAGTGAGAAAGGATGCAACAGGACAAGCCATTTGGCAAGCACATTGGAGAGAAAGTGCAAAAAAAAATGATAGACGAATGCTCAGGAAATAAGTATAATTGTCAGAAATTCGTGGTGAAGAGAAATAAGATTACGGCTTCAATGATGAGGAAGAACAAAAAATCGACATCGACGTGGATAGTGACAGACAAGAAGAGGAGAATGATAGCGACGAAGAACTAAACTTCAAAATAGATATTGTGGAGTGATGGAAAAAATTTACTCCCTAATTATGAATTTATATGATTGATTTCCAATAAACTTTATTTTCATAAACTCTTTTTTTATTCTCTATTTTTATAAACTTAAGACCTCATCAATCGGGGTGCCATTTGTTATTCCACCTACATATACCATGAGTATAATAATAACAGAAAGGCATACTGTTTAAAAACATAAAAATGTTACGTTTTTCTTACACCGGTTTTTTTCTATATTTGCATATTTTGTAAAATATTTTCGACAAGCTTGGGCCTTACCGATCGGTATGCCATTTGTTATTTCATCTACATATACCATGATTATAATAAAAACAAAACGGCATACTGCTTAAAAACACGGAATTTGTTTTTTCTATTTTGCAATGTTTTTTGCGTATGCCTATAATTTCTACCCTCTCAAACGATATGCCAATATCATATACATTATACGTTACCATTAACTGTATGAAAATAGAATGGCATACTGATTAAAATCACAGAATGTTATTCCATAGGTGTACAACATTTTTGCAATGTAAACAGTACTTGGGCATACTCAATCGGTATGCCATCTTTTCTTTAAGCAGTTTTATAACAAGAACTTGTATACTTATCAGTGGCAGCCTGTTTAAAAACGCGGAAAGTTTCCTTATTCAAATACAAGTTCAGGTGGCCATATTAACCCTTCGGGCCCACCTTAACGGTATGCCAATGGTTTTACGAGGAATTTTTATTTTGAATTTCATTACAGAGCACATGGCAGCCTGATTAAAATCGTACCAAAACATATGGTTTTTGAACAAAAGATGAATCATTTTTTAATATGATGAACCCAGGACGACTCTTTGATTCATTCATTATTATCATGAAGATATAAGGATAATATTGTCCTCTGAAAGGCATACTGAGTAAAATCGTGTCCCAAAATCTGTCACTATCCCCCGGTCTAAATAAATGAAATATACAAAATAAAAATCAATCAAGGGTAATTATCACGAAGTGAAATGTAAAAAAACATGTGTATAAAACGGAACATTAAAATGTCAAAGAAGGAAAAATATCCAAATAAACAACTGTTCGTTTCCATAGAGTCCACCTTCTTTTCATGACAACGACTTTTAGCAAACTATGTTCTCAAAATTTTTGTCATTATTTGGGAGTGTGCGATACACCATTTGAACGCTCTTACAGCATAGAGAACATGACGAGTACCAAATTCGGTGCCTCGATTGTTTCTATCTTGACAACAGTTGAATTTAGGTACAATGTATTATAATGTTAAGTAGAACCCAAAA
>JAEQML010081800.1:0-11071 GCA_016904865.1 Pissodes strobi
CTTCTTCCCAGGGTGTCCGGAAACTGTTCCTCATAGGACTGCCTCTCCGGCCGGTCTTCTTCTCGTTCATGATGGTAGCTTTTGCTTAAGCCCTGGCCTCTTCGCTGGCGAGCACGTTCTTGTCCTTGGGCATTTTGCCATGCAGGCCTTGCCGGTGGCGGCGCTGGCACATATGTTTGCTTTTGTTTGGGTGGCGCTAATTGGTTTATTTTGTAAGTGTAAACCGGGCACTCTGTGCTTATAGAGCGATGCTCACCTCCACACTTCACACACTTTACGTCATTTGAGTTGCATGACGTAATTTCATGCTCACCCTCACACTTTGAGCATCTGACATTTCTTCTGCAGTAAGTGGCTGCGTGTCCGAGCCCTGACAGCGCTTGTATTGCATGATTGGCTTTTCTGACAAACGGTTTTCCCAGGAAACCCTTACGTCTAAGATAAGTCGGCATTCTTGATTCAAACGCTTGAGGGTGTACCCTGTGTCAAGGACGACAAGGTATAACGGCACTCTAGTACGCTTCATTAGATAAATACTTTTAGCATTAATGTTATATAAGTAATTTAACTCTTGTTTGATATCTGTTATGTCGATATCGCCATCTAACCCTCGTAATACGAAGGCCTTAGTTTTCTGCGTTGACTCAGCATAGCTGTGATATTGCACGCTATCCTGGTCAAGACTTCTCTTTAAGAATGCCCAGTCTTTTTCTTGCTCGCAGTATACAATCACAGTGTTTTTTGTATATTTGAGGGTATATTTCGTGATGTTATATTTCTTTAGATCTGCCTGTAGGGCTTTATGGTTATTGAACTTACCCTGTATGACAATCGGCGGCGGGGTCTTTGTTTTGGCCTGTCTTTTCGGCGGCGACTTGTCAAGGACGTGTGCCTTTCGTTTCCCGGTTCGCTGCTTTGTGACTTTCCGGAGCGAATTTGAAGTGCTGGGATTATGCGACGAGTTTTCGCTACTTGCGTCATCATCCATATCAGACAAGGGCTCAAATCGGTTATTCGTTGGGACAGATATTTGCCCCCCAACGTCTAATTTCACGGCCTTGATGTGGCTTTTGAAAGGTAGGGTCTTTAAAGACACTTTAAAAGGGATAACTTCAGGAGCAGGTATCAGGAGCACAGAAGGTGTATGCTGTTTACTCGCATCTTTCTGTGGAATGTCGGTAGTTTCAGCCGTCTTTTGCGCGATTTGGGCCGTTTCTTGCTCCATGACCTCTGTAGAGGTCGCAGTCTCGGCATTTAGGGTTATCAGCTGTTGGCATGTGAGTTTTTGGTATATTTAGGCTTTTTTCTGCCGGTGTCAATTTTTGCCTTTATTTGGTCTTTGTTTCGTGATGCTGAGAGGCCGTGTTCGCTTCTCAGGTGACCGATGGCTTTGTTTAGATCAGGGATGAGGGATTTTGGTTCTTTATTTGAAGTAGTACGGAGTGGCTCTATTAAGAAGCTACAGGGTTTGCATTTATCCATATAACTGTGCATTCTCCTGTAGATTTTACGAGTTTTCTCGAGTACAGCCTCATCCGAGGGTGCCTGCGAAGAACTTGACGCAACAGAAGTATTACAATCATCGGAATCGACCATTTTTTAAGGCGAAAAGTCGGGGATCCGTCCCCGAAAACAACAAAATTAAACACAAGTCCGCTAGTTTTTACTAATCTGTAGCCAGCCAGAGAAGCAAACTAAAAGTATTCGATAAATAAATACCCGGAGAACGTAGCAAAAAAACGCGTTTGGATTCCTAAATCTGAGATTCCAATAATCACTCCGATCTCTTGGCAGGCAAGAATCGAAGTCCGACAAAAATGTGTAATATTACACTTCACGCATGCTACGGGGGCGCAACCAACAAGTTAAACTTTACGGCCGAGACCCGCTTATATGTCTTTCGGCTTCAAGCTACTGCTACAGAGAACCCTTCATCAATACAATATTTACGTACGTACATCATGTCAAAATCCCCTGAGTAATAGTATATTAAGAGGTAACAATAGTGAGCCCAATTTTGGCATCACAGGTGCCTATCCTAAACGGGGAAGTGTGGCCCCAAAAAAAGCTACCCTTATTACATACATGCACCTAAAGTTAGAAAACAAAATTCGAATCCCGATTATTAACTACTTGAACAATTTTGTACTATATACTGCCACCCTAACCATAAGATACACCTATAGCCAATCAGGAAGTATAAACAAAATATACACAAAGTAACCTAAAACTAAACCTAAACTGACTTGCAAGAAACCAAACCTGTTATTCTTGTCGCATGGACATATTGCTATTCTTATTACCGAGAGCAATACCCTAAGAACATACAATAAGTCAGCCAATACATATACAAGGTGTTCCAACTCGCATGGTAATGCAGTCCCTTACGCACGGAATATCCATTAGCCCAACCACCCGTATCGATCGAGAATGATCTCATCTAATTACAATTGCAATTACAACCCCAAATCACGAGCCGCCTCCCGCCTTGTCGACGCTATTTTCTACCGCTGCTTCCGCGAGCTCGTAAATACTTCCAAGTCTGAAGTGTTCAAATTACCCTCATCATCCCTGAAATGAAATACCAAGTGCCCCTTTCTCTGAATAGCTTCCGCTCTAGCATTCAAGCATCTTTCGTACATACACTCAAAAAGCACGTGCTCGGCGCTTTGTACATCCAGTCCACAGTCACACATGTTATCATCCACTCCTCCTCTCTGAAATCTACGTAAATAATACTTGAAGTTACCATACCCCGTGGCGAGTTGGGTTCCTTTTTTACCCAGTTTCAACCTGTCTTTACCTACCTTATTGCAAAACCTGTGTCACGTTCTCCCCTTCTCTTCCAGGTCCCAGATATTCTGCCACTGGACCATAAGTATTTGTTGTCTAATCCTATTGTATTCCTTTTTTTCCAATATATAATCATCTTGCAGTATCACATGTTCGGGGCAGTCCTTTAGCGAATCCCTAGCCAGTTTATGGGCTCGTTTTCCTTGCTCCGTTTGTAGCCGCCTTTCCCACCTGAAGCGGACTGTTATTCTCTTAATCTCTAGTGATCTCCTGTATCACTATCGCGACGCTTTTTATCGAGTCGTAATTACACGCTTCATCAATCGCCTGCTTATTGTCGTTTGCCACAAATAGATGTATATCTGCTAACTCCTTATCATTTATAATCTTATCTGCTTCCTTCAGACCATTAGGAATTCCATTGAGCTCGGCCCGGAGCACCGATCTACTCAAATGCTTATGGCAGGATACGCAGTGATGAGTACCAGCATGCTGTAGTACCGCCCCAAGTCCACAGTTCTCTTCGGGCACCGCGGCATCTGTCCAGACCCTAATTATTTCCCCGATGTGTTCTGGTTTGTCTTGTTGCAGCCGTAAACCTACGCGTTTATCTACCCGGATGCGCCTACCTTCCTCAGCTCTCCCACACACAACTGCCTTCCAATGTGTCTGTCTCATTTCATACAGACTACGTGCCTCAAGCCATAGCGGTGGGGTGTCATTGATAACATGTAACGCAACAGTGGGTGTAGTCGAGTATCCTCTGCCCAAGCCCATGAGGATCAATCTCTGTAGCGCATCGAGTTGTTTCCTGACTCTTGAATCTCCCGCTTTGACGCCACACACCTCGGCCCCATACAGTGCCGCGGGATTAAGGACTCTCTCCCAAATTAGCCGTGCGACTTCGTCAATGTAAGTACCTTTTCTCCTCATTATGCCTCTTATAGTCATCGTTGACTTAGTAATTTTCTCCCTTACATATTTTAAGTTCTCAAGGAATAACCCCTGTCTGTCTAATACTATGCCAAGGTACTTTATAGTGTCATTTGTTTTGGTCTTCTGTTCTTTGTGTTTGAGCCGATGTTGCCTAGCCATACCAGCATGAGGGATAAACAACGCCTCCGTTTTTTCAGTATTATAGTTTAATTTTGAACTTAATTCCCATCGATTCAAGACCTCCCACATCTAAGCCCATCTCCTTTCTATATCCCTGCCCGAGTTGCCCCGGATAATAACCACTTGGGCATCCACATAGGTCTGTGGGACCAACCTTCCACATTCACCCGGTTCATCATTCATCTCCCATTCCGCTTTCAATCCATTCATACAGTCAAACCATTCTTCCATCAGTATCAACCACAAGGTTGATCCCTGGGTCGAGCCCTGCGGACATTCCTTGTGTATCTCAGCCTCAACTTCCCCGCTTATCACTGATCTGTTCCTCAGGAAACTCCAACAGAGCCGTACTATGCTCGTGCTTATCATACGACTGATAATCTTAGGTCCCCAAGCAGAGTTGAAGGCATTCCTAATATCCAACGCTATAACCAACTGAGTTTTCTTTGCCATCTTCCCAAGTTTTTTGTCATTAATCAGAGCATCCACCACATCCACGGTTCCTCTGCCCTTACGAAACCCGTACTGCCTTTCCGATACTATCCCTCTCGTTTTCATGTCTGTCTGTAATATTTTATTTAGTATTTTGTCCAGTAGCTTACCCATTAGAGGTTGGATGCAGATGGGTCTAAGTACACCATCTCCCTTGGTAACCCATACTAACCACGCCCTTTTCCATCGTAGAGGAAATATGCATCTTTTCCCGCATTCCTTGATAACTGTAAGTATAAGTTCCTAACGAGACTCCCAGATAGATTTTACAAAGTTAACGGTCATACCATCCTTGCCACTAGCCTTTTTGTCATCAATTCCATTCATAACGTCTTCTACCTCCCAGTCATATATCACGCATATCTTCAGTCCGGAGACCATTAATAGTTGAGTCCATTGCTCTTAGTTCCATTTCTTCGTCCAAAGTTGTCTTGGGGTGGTACTTATCTATGAGATATGTATCTTTTTCTCCCCCATTAAGCTCCCTGTCATCCTGTATTATTGTGGTGTTAGTTGCTTTATCTTTATTTCTACCTATATATTTCCAGACCCTATTCCAGGGGCTTTCTGTACTTAAGTTATTCAACTGTCGGTTTGTATGGCCTATTTTTTTCCTTTTGATTATATCTTTATACTTTTTCCTCACTATCATGTACCTATCTTTATCTTGCTGATTGGAATACCTGTTAATCTGGCAGACTCTTTTTGCTCTTTGTACCTGTCTTTTACAGCTTTCCAAGTCCTCATCCCACCAATCAGACCCTGCTATAACCTTCATCCTCACCTTTTTTACCCATTTTCCCACGATGTTCTGTAATTGGACCATTAACTCCTCCATTCTGTTTTCAAATTGTTCAGCGTTAGCGTCTGTGACAGCGTTCAGGTCATTGTGTCGTATATCCCGTGCTATGTCCTCTAGGCTTCCTTTAGTGAGTATCTCAATCTATTTGCCTACCTTAGCTTTCTTTACACCTGCAGCTAGTTCATAGGTGATATATAAGTGATCACTTAGGATCACTTATATATCACCTATGAACTAGCTGGAGGTGTAAAGAAAGCTAAGGTAGGCACTGGTTTCTTCATCGAGTACTCTCCAATTTTTCATCACCACATTCTTGGTCAGCGTTAAGTCAATATAACTCTTCCCTCTCGTAGATCTATACGTGGCTAGTTCCATTTTTTCGTTGTTAATTGTTACTCCGCTGTTGAGAGCCCACTCAAGTATACGCTCTCCCCTCTTGTCCGTAGTGTCACCACCCCATATGCTGTTTTTGGCATTCAGATCTCCTGCCAGTTGGAATACTGGTTTATCTTGTATTGCCCCACTTACATCTTCAAATCTAGTGCCGAAATCCCCACCCGGTTCATCGTACAATGACATTATATACAGGTTTTTCCCTTTAGTGTCCTTTATGTTTACCGCAACGTGATTGTCGGTCGTGACGTTCTTATGCTGTTTACCTCGTATGATACTTTTCAGTAAGATCGTATTGTATACCGCGTAGCCCTTCAGGCGTGTCCATTTTTATGTAGGGTTCCGTTAGGATGGCAATATCAATATTTTCATGTTTCAAATTTCTGCAAAGTAATTCCGTAGCCTCCCGTCCTCTACCCAAATTGACCTGAATTACCTTTAAAACCGTGTTAGCCATTGTAGTCTATGAAGGTCCGGGCTTGCCTGCATTTCCTCTGGTACACCGGGCATCTATTATCACGCGCCGAGTGCGATCTCACAGTGTATCCCATGCGTTTACAATTTATGCAATCCATATCTCCCCGTTCCTCGCACAGCTTTCCGTCGTGTGCACCGCCACATCTGTAGCACACACATGGGTCTTGGCAAAATTTGGTGGTGTGTCCAAACTTGCAACATTTGTAATACAATGTAGCCTCCAGATATTCTTCAGCCCACCCTGTTGTTAAATCCATAATGATTTTCCCCTTTTTACGATGTACTTGAACACTTCTATATCCGTTTGTAGTATTAGATTTTCCCTCATTTCGTTGCGGCAGGCCCTCCTAAAAAGTATTCTTATATGTGAAGGGTCAAGTTTTTTCCTGTCACATATTTTCCGGATACCTGCATTCTCGTTTATTATCATGTTGGCGACTTCCTCGTCTTTGTAACCTTTTTCCAAGCCGCTGATTACCATAAGTGGACTCTTTTGTATATCCTCCTAAATCCCCAAGACTCCTGCCTGCCCCAACCTTTGAACAACCATGGTCTTTTGCTCTGTGCTGACGCATTTCAACACCGTGTCTCCGCTCTTAAGTTTCAAGATGGATTGAAGCCCACCTACTCCTCGCCTCGAATAGCCCCTTTTACTTTCTTTAAAACATCATCCTCGCCTTCTTGCGGCTTCAGTCTTATCTCATGCCGTTCAGGTTGCTCTGGCGTGGTCCAGCCCACAAAGTCCGCCTTCTGTCGTTGTCTCTTCTCCAGTTTTTCCGCGCTACTGGTTATTTCGGCATAGGTATACTTACCTTTATTAGATTTTCGTCTCTACTTCCTCCCCTCAACTAGAGTGTACCCCTCACTCTCCGTGTCCATACCTGTGTCTGAAGTTTCTTGATGTGTTATTCTTCATAACACATCATCTCATTCCACCAAAGTTGTTACTTTTCTTCTTCGTTCGGTGTGCGTTCCTGACCCATGAGGAGGCAAGCGCAGGTCCCTGGGCTTGCTGCCTATCGCCACGTAATATCTTACCTCCTGAGCCATCATTGTCCTCAGTGTCAGTGCCTTCCCTATCAGATATGTCCCTGTTTATTCCCTTAGTAATTGCCCTTTGCACATCAAATGATCTGTTTAAAATTTCTTGTACCTCCGTAACTGCCGATCCGATAACCGAGGCTACCGCGTCTTCTGTCTGAGATTGTACCCAATCTAGTTTTTTCCTTTGTCGGCTTGTACATCCGTTACTCTGAGAAAGTCTGTTGCCTTTTTGTTTCGTCGGCTGCCTCACTGGTGACCGGCTTATCTTTGATGAACGCCCAAATGCTGCCATACATTCCTGGTCTGTCAATGCTTGGTAATAAGCGTCTCTTTTTCACTTCACATCCCGCTCACTCTCTGATCCGGCATCCATATTTGTCCCTGTTCACTCCCTCACCACTTTGACTCTTACCACTCGCACTAATCCAAGTTCTAAATGAGTTAACTCCCCCAAATTGTACCGTGGTTCACCGTATTCGCACGTTAAAATACCCCAAAAGTCACCCTAGATCAAGAATTTATCCTTTTTCAGGTAAATTTCGAAAAGATACGAACGATATACCGGTTATCAACCCGGGGACTCGAATGTGGTCCCGCTCCGGTTAAATTATCAATGCTAATTTTTTATTTCCCTGTTCCCTTCCGCGATTGCGTGTTAGGGATTGAATATTGACAAGCCCGAAAATTACAAAATAACGATCAAAGACCCTGCACCCAGCGGGGCTATGCTGCTATCAAATTTGGGCGCAACCAACATAACGGCATGTCCAAAATAAAGATAAACATTTTTAACACATATTAAAAATTAAAAAAAAAAATCTTGCCACTGGAATCGACCCGGAGTCTCCGTATTGCAGACTCAGCATCCAACCACTGAGCCACGGCACGCGATATTTCAGTTCGTAGTACACTTGTGAATGCATGCGATTTAAAAACCTGCAATTGGCAAGTATATGGCTCTCCGCTCGCTGCAAGGCTCAAGAAAAGGAAACTAACCAAGTGCCAACCCAAGCCATACCCAAGAAAAACTCAAAAATTAAGAAAAAAAATATTGCTTACTGAAAAAAAAACCAAAACCGACGGAATTTGAACCCGGGTCGCCGAAGTAAAGGCCACCAACCATGCAGACCCCTAGACCATCTGCTGACTTATAAACAACTGGTTGCATCACGAAGATATGCGTCACCGCAGGTAACTAGCCAATCACGCGCCTCTCATTCACAAGTACACTATAACTGAAATCTCGCCCACGACCCATACTGAGCTACGGACCAGTTGACAGCAATTTGTTAGACCTTAAAGATATGGTGTTGGTTAACAATGTAATCCGCGCGCAACTCTGAAGCCGTCTGATGCGGTAAGGGCAAAATCTTCCGGAAGGCATCGGGTGTTTTCGTTAGATTTCGTTCCTATTTTAGCGATGTCTTTATGATGCAATGAATTACAGAAGACGCTACCCTCCCGCATCAGAGTTGCACGCGCATTACCTTGTTGACAAACACCATATCTTTAAGGTCTAGCAAATTGCTGCAAACTTTTCCGTAGCTCTGTATGTGCCGTGGTTTGATGCTGAGTCTGCAATACGGAGGCCCGGTTTCGATTCCAGTGGCAAGACATTTTTTTAAGTGAAACTTCTTAACGCGCGCCGGGAGTAAAATTTGAAGGTCGCGATCCCCGACAGAGCGATACGACCTGGTAAAACGAATTGTTATTGCGATATCTTTGTTAGTTTACAAGCAAAAAAATATGGGATTTGCTCTATTACTTTGTCAAAACGTAAGCGAAACTTTTATGATGGATATTTTTTTTCATTTAGGCCTTCCCTTTTTGTTAATCGAGTGTTATATTTAAAAAACGACCTTTAGACAAATCCGTTGATATGTATAAGGCTAAGGCTTTCAATTACTGTGATTTATTTATTACTTTACAAGATAAAAATATGGTGTTTGCTCTATTACCTTGTCAAGACATAAGCGAAACTTTTATGAAAAAAATATTTTTTTTTTCATTTAGGTCCTCCCTTTTTGTTAATTGAGTGGTATATTTAAAAAAACTACTTTTTAACCAAATCCGAGGCTAGGGCGTTTAAGTTTAAGATGTTTCACTTCTGATATGCGCACATAGGGCACACGCTTTTTTTTTAGTTTTTAATATTGTTTAAAAAGCTTTTTTTCTTCATTTTGGGCTAGTTTCTATTGGTTGCGCCCCCGTAGCGAGCAAAGGGCCATACGTGAAGTGTAATATTAGACTCTTTTGTAAACAATGTGGTGCGCGCGCAGCTCTGGAGCTGTGTCTGAACTAAAGCGGTAGGGGGCAACGTCTTGTTAAACGAACACTGCTTTTGTCATGTCAACTCCAACTCAAGTCAAGCTGACATACTGACTGTCAATCACAGACTTCCACAAGTAATAATATACTTCTTTACCTTACTTTTGAAATTATTTATTCAATATAACAAAGTTATTAAACTCAAGATGGGCATGGAACAGTGTCATCAAACAGAAAATTAGCAATTCAAAAATATTACTAAAGCTACAGTTTTAAGAAAAACCCCCTTACAGTACTACCTGGCTACTTTGTATGTAATCAGACCCATTTAAATTACACATTTATTGGATTATCAAAGAAATCATCCACTGAATAAAAGGCCCTGCTTATCAAGAACGCTTTTAGTTGCAGTTGAAGAAGATAACGAACACTTTCTTGTATGAAATTAAAAATCTTAATAATACAATACTTACTACTAAATAAATAAATGAAAGGATGTGCTTGGAATAATTTGGACAATACTATCCATATAAAGTGGTTTTTTTGTGGCATATCACTTGTTGTTCCACAATTAATGCGGGCTTAAACAAAGTTATATTTTTTTAATGGAACACCCTATATAGTATAGGCTACATCGACAGAGCTCGCTTTTGTGATCCCAAATATATAGGGTTTGCTATATTTATTTTCATTATTTCGGCCAAAACTCGAATGCCATGAAGCTATGACGGATGTGTTTGTTTTGTTTGTAAAGCTATCATTGCAGCATAGATAATATAAATAAATTTAACTTTTTACTTATAATCGAATACCAACTTTAACAAGATGACTCTATACAAATATGAACTAAAGAATATTAAAACTTAACCATAAATAACAGTATAAAAAAATTGCTTTAGAAACTTTGCGAACATTAAACTATGAAATAAAAAGTTCAATTTGCTATTATTTTATTGAAATTTCTCCACATGCTCAAAATGGCCACTGCTCTCTTGAATGCATAACCTACAACCTTTTTCAATTTATCTAGAGGTTTAACAATCCACTCGAGATGCCTTATATTTATTCTATAAATGTCATCACTTATCGCTTGTCTAATTTAATTAACCTTCTCGTTAGTTTTTAGAGATATCCTATTTTTAATACACCCCTATAGAAAGGTGTCCAGGACCATAAGGTCTGCACTGTTTAGTGGACATTTAACCGTACCGGAGAATTTTGCCTTCACACACTTCAAAATGAAAGTGAAGACTTCATTGATACCCTTCCGCTTAATGAGTCTAGAGAAATCATCTTCCAACAAGACGGGGCCCCTAGGCAAAATATTAGATTAGCCACAGATTATTTAAACGACAGATTTGAGACCTGGATTGGAAGGTTTGATACGGTTAAATGGCCACCAAATAGGCCAGATCTTATGGTTATGGACACCTTCCTGTGGGGGTATCTTAAAAATAATATATATATCGAAAAATTAACTAGAACGTTAAAAAAAATTAAAATTAAATTAGACAAGAAATAAGTGACCAAATTAATAGAATAAATCTACCTAAGGCATCTCGCATGGATTGTTAAAATTCTAGATAAATTTAAAAAGGCTATAGTTACTTTCAGCATCTGAAGGCATTTCAATAAAATAAAAAAAAAAATCAACTTTTTATTTCAAAGTTTAATGTTCGCAAACTT
>JAEQML010081803.1:0-11070 GCA_016904865.1 Pissodes strobi
GATTCCTGAAACAGGTTTGCCAAAAATTCTTTTCCCTGATCTGTGACAATTTCTTGTGGAATTCCATACCGTAGTACAAAATTCTCCACAAAAGACTTAGCTACATCATAAGCTTCTTTCGTTTGTAATGGATAACATTCTATAAATTTGCTGAGTTCACACTGAATTGTTAATATATATGAATTGTTTTTAATGTCAGTCTTTATAGGTCCAACTAAATCAAGAAAAATTTTTTGGAAAGCTGAAGTAGCTGTAGATGTTATTGTCATTGGCTGTTTGGTAGCTTTACTATATTTATATCTTTGACACTCATCGCACTTTTTGACAAACTGATCTACATCTCGCTTCAAACCTGACCAAAAATAAAACTTCTTAATATTGTTGTACATACGGTTAGTACCCGCATGTCCTCCTGTATAAAGGTTGTGAAAATCGTTTAGTATCAATTGTCTCGTTTCTTTGTCTTCAATACGTTTTATGTCCTTAATAATGCATATTTTAATACCGTTTTCTAATATTTCGTTTTTATATCGCGATATATCTTTAATAAATTGACTAGTCTGTATATTTTTTATTATACATATTTCTGCAATTTTATACCTTGTGCACACATTTTCAAGATTCCTCAACGATGTACCTAGGTCAAACGTCGATCGGTAATCTCGACAAAAATAAATTACTTGCAGTTTTTCGTCGTATATAAAATTTGCATAATTCATATTTTTACCATGGTTTATTTTATTTTTATATTTAATAAATGCATCTTTTCCTATCGGCCGTAATTCTATACTATTATCAGGTCGTTTTAATATTTCTACAATTCCAGGGTGATCAAGCCTTTCATCCGTAGAATTTATTAAATCTTCCTGTTCTTTTATTTGTTGATTTTTTTCCTGTGCTCGCGTAATCACATTCACACTATTAATCATTCCCTCACTCATTTCTTTCAGTTCGTTCACATCGATTTTTATACGCGACAAAGCGTCAGCTGTAACATTATGTGTACCTTTTATGTAATTTACCGTAAAATCATATTCCTCTAAAACTAATCTAAATTTAGTTAATCTACTTGATGGGTTTGTCATGCTAAATAAATATACGAGTGGACGATGATCCGTAAGTATTTCAAATTTTCTGCCATACAGATACGGTCTAAAATGTTTTACACTCCAAACAACGGCTAGCAATTCTTTTTCGATGGTACAGTAATTCCTTTCGGCCTTATTTAAAACACGAGAAGCGTACGCTACTGGCTTGTCATTACCATTACATAGAACCGAACCAATAGCATAACCACTAGCATCTGTTTTAAGAATGAATGTATTATTTTCTGAAAAATTTGGATATTGTAATACAGGTGGATTTATAAGTGCCTTTTTTAAAATATCAAATGCTGTTTGACACTTGCCTGTCCAATTAAAGTTTATTCCTTTCCGCGATAATTCATTAAGAGGTTGAGCTATTTGTGCAAAATTACTTATAAATTTTCGATAATAATTTGCAAATGCAACGAACCGTTTAGCTTCATCAGCGTTTCTAGGTATTGGATATTTAGCTATCACTCTGGATTTTTCGGGATCTGGAGAAATTCCATCTGAAGAAATCACATGGCCTAAATATAAAATTTGTTTTTTAAGAAAATCACATTTATTAGGGTTTAATTTCAAATTTACTTCTCTAAGTCTTTGTAAAACTTTAACAAGATTTTTATTATGTTGTTGTAATGAGTTCCCGAATATTATTAGGTCGTCCAAATAAATAAAACAAGACTCATAATTTAACCCAGAAAATGCAACAGTCATGAGTCTAGAAAATGCACTTGGACTAATTTTTAAACCCATAGGTAATCTTCTCATTTGAAACTGACCCTCATTAGTAGTAAATGCTGTGTAAGGCCTACTATCTTTATGTAACTCGACTTGGTAGTATCCTTGAGATAAATCGAGATGAGAAAAGTACAATGCTCCTGATAGTGAGTCTAATATTTCAGAGATGCAAGGTAGAGGCATTTTTTCATCCTTTAATTGACGGTTTACGAGTCTGTAGTCAATAACGACTCTCCATTTCCTTTCGCCATTAGTAGCTTTTTTAGGTACGATTAAAAGGGGTGAAGACCATTCGCACTTAGCCTCTTCAATAATACCCTCGTCAAGCATTTTATGAACCTGCCTATGTATCTCTGACTTTTGAGCCTGGGGAAGCCTATAAGGTTTTACATAAACTGGAACCGCGTTTTCTTTGAGCTGTAGTCTCTGTTGGTAAAGATTAGTAACCGTAAGAGAATCGCCCTCTAAGTGAAAGACGTCTGCATATTTTGCGCATAGTTTTTCGATTGAAAGTTTTTCTTCGTTGTTTAGCGACGACGTGTCTATTAGATCTAAGACTTTATCTACGCGTTCTACAGATAAATTATCGTTTTTGTTAAAGTTATAGATTTGATAATTCTCAGTAGGTTCTAATCTAGGTGTGAAATTTTTAACCTTAATTTCGCGGTCATTTACATTCAGAAATCTCACGGCAATTCTTCCATTCTCCGGTCTCGCTATAACACCTGCAACGAACACACCCTCACACAACTCCTCAGAAGAAATAACACAGTCACTGGTACGATCGGCTAAGCAGTATTTTACTATTTCGCTTCTAGGAGGTATTGAAATATAATCATCGAAATTCGACATCATAGGTACCGATACCTTGTTATCGTTAACCCAAAAAGAAAATATTGATGTCTCGTAATTTATGCTTGCTCCGTATTTCGAAAAAAAATCTGAACCTAGTACACCCTGTATACCTGAATTAAATTTATTAAGTACTAAATATTCGTGTTCAATTTCAATATTATTTAGCGAAAATCGAACATTTGTTGCGCCTAGGGAAAATGTAGAACCGCTTATACCCATTATTTTTACCTTTTTTGATGTATCAACATATTCACCTTTTCTTAAGTACTCTGAAAAAAATACACTAATACTAGCTCCGGTGTCTATTAAAAATAGCATATCTTGCATTTCGTAATGCACCTGAATAAAATTCATACCATTTAAGCTTAAAACTACATGTTCTTCTAAATTTTTACACTTATTGTTAGGAACGAAAAAACCGCCTATTCTGCTCTATTCCGCTTATTCCCGGGTTTAAATTTGAATTTTCTGCGTACGGAATTTCGTTTGGATTGTTATAATTTGATCCACTTACGTCTGTAAAATAAGATCTCTGTTGACCCATATTACGATTTTGCTGATGGCCACGAAAATACGAACGACTTCCACGGGAGCCCCGACCTAGTCTACGGAAATTATTGTTATTAAAATTTCTCGGATTTATACTGCCCGACCTAGTATTATTATTAAAAGGTCTACCTCGATTGTTATTAAATCTATTTGAGAAACCTCTTCCACGACCACCGTAATTGTTAAATCTATTCGAATTATTATTATTCTGTCTCATATGAAATACAGACATACTAGAATTTGAGAACTTAAGTTTTTCTTCATCTTTTGCGCCTACTATAGCGTCTTTTAGTGTGGAATAGTCCCTAGCTTTTACTATTGTTCGCAGTTCTGTATTTTTTAGTCCATTGGAAAAGGCATTAATTGCAAGTTTTTCGTTGACATCTCTAAGAATTGTAATGTTTCTATCATTGCCATTTGCTTGAGCTATAGTTAAATTGAGAAATAATTCTTCTATCTGTTTTGCGTAGTCGTCAATTGTCTTCCCGTCTTGTCTAATATTATGTAATTCAGTTGCTAACGCAGCTGCAGATTTTTTTGTAAGTAAATGTGTTTTTATATCAGCTAGTAAGCGGTCAATTGTATTGTAAGTATTTTCTAGCCGTAGTTTTGCACTACGCGATAATCTAGTTTTCAGAACGTAATTTATTAAATGTTTTTTACCATCGTCATTCAGCAGTTCGCTATAAAGTTGAATAGAGTCAATTAGTTGATTAGTTGTATCCTCATTACCATCAATACACGGCAACAAGGATGCGGCTGTTCTCAAGTCAAATTTTTCAGTCATATTTAAACTTTTATCACCTTGTACAATGTCTAATACCTCTTCACTTTCCTTACCTTCTACTATAACGCTTAACCTCTCTAATAGTATATGTCTACAATTATAAAGAATTTTCCCGATTTCTTTGATATATTTAGAAGCTGCTTGCTGCTCCGCTGAATCTCTTTCAATTTTACCAAATTCTAATTTTAAAGTACTGAAATTATCTTCTAATATACCGATCTCTAACAACAATTTATGTACTCTTTCTAAATTTACCCTTCTCTCGGTAGGTTCTTTAACAATGTTACTACAAAACTTATGCACGGATGCGTATAGTTCTTTAAAATCACTTAATCCTACACTACTCATTTACCTTAATATTATATAATCCGCTATCCGCTACAGAAGTTTTGCCTCAGGAGTGGTCCTAGAAGCTGACGTGTCCAACGTTGCGAACTAGCGGCATTGCGCCCACAACTAGCCCGTTCCATCGATGCCAGCCCCGGTTTGGGTACCACTGGTTGAAGTTCCCTGATGGGATCGATTTTGGAATCGACCCATATATATCGTCAGGATGAGTTTTTCTTATACAAGTTCTTGACTTCTTCTTATTTCACGCCTTATTTTTCTTTCTAGTTTCTTTTTTGTCCGCAGGCAACAGTAAATCACCCAAACAGTAACAATTATGCCACCTACCATTAATGCAAGCACTTCATGGAGGGAGACGCCCCTGCTGGATTCTTGAGTTGTCGTTTGTCCACCACTGTTTCCAGCTTGTGCAATTATAACTTCTTCTTTTGACTGAGTTTTCCCCATTTTCTTGACACAATCACAATAACTTCATCATTACTTTACTTTACCATTGTTTGAATTCAAACAACGACTTTACAAACATCTTAAGGACACACGAACGCCGCTGGCAGGATCGCCATGTAATCAGCTTGGTTCTCATAGGTTGAGGAGAGTTAAGAACATCACGAAAGCTTCGATAAAACTATATTGGTTATAAATTAATATTCGTATATGCTGGCCAAAATGCACAGTATGCAATCTTATATTAATTAAACAATAACCTGATTACCTAATGTAATAATAATCGTCAAAAAGCTGTGCTGGGCAATTGCAATATATTGTGTATTGCTTAACAAATTAAACATAGTTTACAGGATATGAAGTCAATACCCTTGTGACCTTATATGCCCAGTACACCCATATTGCAGGTAGCAGCAGGTGCCCAGTCTTCAAAATGGCACTCCAGAAGGTGCAGAATAAACGGTTATGAAGATACTCCAGCTCAACCTCAACCACTGTGAGGCTGCGCACGATTTGCTCATGCAGACCGTGCGCGAACTGAAGCCAGATTTTGCACTGATCTCCGAACCATATAGACACATCGCCACTCAACCCTGGGAAACGGACAGCACCGCTAGGGCCGTCATTTGGTCCTGTGGTAAGAGTCCGTTCCAGAGCGCTGTTAAGACCACAGAAGCCGGTTTTGTAGTGGCGAAGTTGGGTGGAATTCATTTCTACAGTTGCTACGCTTCTCCCAGCACACCATTTGACGGGTTTACGGATTTCTTAGATCGACTGACCGAGGATGCAAAACAGCACTCTCTCGTGGCAATCGCTGGAGACTTCAACTCCTGTGCAGTCGACTGGGGCAGCAGAGAGACTAATGCACGAGGGCAACCGCTGCTGGAGGCCATGTCCACACTGGACGTCGTCTTACTCAACAGTGGTGATAATCCAACGTTCATCAGAGGAGAGACAAGTTCCACTGTGGATCTTACCTTCGTCAGCAGCAGCCTCGTTAAAGGGAAATGCTCTTGGGAGGTGATGGACACTTACACAGCCAGTGACCACTGCGCGATATTGTGGACAGTCTCTACCGGTGAGACTACTAGAGGAGTGCACAGGAAAACCCATGCAACTGGTTGGAAAGTAAGTGCTTTTAAACCTGCCATTTTCACGGTGGCTCTGGATACACATCTAACCAGCATTGGAAGTGCTGTTTCCCCAACAGATGAAACATGACTGCTTTATAGAGCAGCATGGGACAGAAGAAATCCCGCCGATCACAGAGGAACAGCTGTTGGAAGCTTGTAATAGAGTAGGAAGCTCGAAAGCTCCTGGCCTAGATGGAATCCCAAACGTCGCATTGAAGGTAGCCATCAAAGCAGCGCCTGCGCTGTTCTTGGACGTCTACAATACATGCCTTGAAGAGGGTACTTTCCCCAGAAAGTGGAAACAACAGAGACTAGTACTTCTCCCTAAAGGAAAGAAGCCACCGGACGAACCAACATCCTACCGCCCACTCTGCATGTTAGATACAGCTGGCAAAATCCTAGAACGTATAGTTCACCGAAGGATCGAAGCGGCAGTCGAACCGTTGCTTGCCAGCAACCAATATGGCTTCCGAAAAGGTCGCTCCACCCTGGATGCGATAGATCTTGTCGTTAACACAGCCAAGGAAGCGATCATGGGAACCAGATGGAAGGGAGGTACAAAGAAGTACTGCCTGGTGGCAACACTAGACATCAAGAATGCCTTTAACACCGCTAAGTGGGACTGCATTATGAGAGCTCTTACAAAAATGAACGTACCTAGATACCTACGAAGGATGGTAGCAAGCTACTTTACTGATATGATTTTAAAATACGATAAGGAGACCGGTCCGAAAGAGTACAGAGTCACTGGAGGGGTACCTCAGGGCTCGGTCTTAGGTCCACTCCTATGGAATATCATGTATGATGGACTACTGAAACTAGTACTCCCAAAGGAAGCTAAACTCGTAGCATATGCAGATGACGTGGCCATAATGATAGTGGCAAAGCACCTCGAAGAGATAAATTTTGCTTTTGACATGACATTCGAAAAGATCAGCCAGTGGATGGATACGGTCGGCCTGAAGTTGGCAGAACATAAAACCGAGGCTGTACTCATTACCAGTAGAAAGCAGGTGGAAACCATTGCAGTACGAGTTGGAGCACATGAAATCACATCTCAGCCGTTTCTACGGTATTTGGGAGTGATGATTGATGCCCGGCTGAACTTCAAGCACCAGGCAGAGCATGTGAGTGCCAAAGCATCGGTCGCTGGAGCGACTCTATCGCGGCTGATGCCCAACATAGGAGGTCCAAAGCAGAGAAGGAGGGCACTGATGTCGTCAGTAGTAACCTCGGTGCTCACATATGGAATTCCCATCTGGTCTGATGCACCCAAAACACAAGAATCTTGGAGGAAAGTTGTTTCGGTATATCGGCTTAGTGCCTTGAGAATTGCTAGCGCTTACCGCACCGTATCTGAGGACGCAGCGTGCATTATTGCCGGGATGATGCCTATTGGAGTATTAGCTGAAGAACGGAAGGCCCTCTACCGACGGAAACAATCAACCACGTTGACCCCCGAGACACTCAGGACAGAAGAACGGGAAAACAGCATACAACGGTGGCAAATGCTGTGGGACACCACAACAAAGGGCAGATGGACGTACCGTGTCATTCGACAAGTGAATGTTTGGCTGAGCCGCGAGCATGGCGAGGTTAACTACTACCTGACGCAGATGATCTCAGGACATGGATGCTTTCGAGCATATCTTCACAGGTTTACACACGATGTGTCTTCAGAGTGCCCGTCCTGCCCTGCAGTCAGTGAAGACGCAGAGCACGTGTTCTTTACGTGCCCTCGCTTCAACTTGCCACGCAGTACCTGGGAAACTGTCCTTAAACAGAAAATTCAGCCAGAGTCTTTGGTGGGAGCTATGCTTTCATCGAAGGCAGCCTGGGCGGCAACAAGCTTTCTCGCTACGGAAGTCCTTAAAGAACTCCGACGTATAGAAAGACAACGAGCAAAGAATAGAGTTGATTAGAAATAAAGAAGCAGAAACCTGAAGGAAGAACAATAGCTAGATCCTCCCCCCGTGAAGTAATGCCTAACGGCGGTTCCACGGGGGAAATAGAGGCCGACGCCAGAGGAGGTTTTTAGTCGGTATGGGAATAACCGAGCCCGACATACCAGGCAGAACAGCAAGTCCTGACGATACGTAAAGAGTATTTTCCAAACCTCTGGATACAAAAAAAAACACACACACACACACATAAAAGTTTATCACTCTCAGCTGAACACTAACATTGAATTCTAACTAAATTTTTGAGCTAACTGAAAGTAATTGAAAGTTTTTGAACTAACTGAACCTAATTTTCATTCAATGTAGCCGTTTTCGAAAATAGAATTTGCTTGTTAATAAACAATATGAACCACCCTCAGTGTATTATAGAACTCGAAGCTGCACCCATCAGGAAAAATATTAGGTTTACTTTTAACAAATAATCACACTCGAAATTGTTATGAATATGAAAAAAACAACTTCTTCCTTTGCCTATATAAGTTATCAAGAGTTGCGCCTATTTAATCTTTGTTTAGGTCAATACATTTTATGCAAAACTTGCAGTTTGAGGTTAAACAAAAAGCTTCCTTTTCCTTTGCCTATGGTTAATAGTTATCGAGAGTTGTGTTATTTTAATGCAGAAACTTACAGTTGAAGGTTAAGCAAAAGCAAAAATCATTTCCAGCAATGATAAAAACATTATAAAGGACATAGTATTATATTAAATCTTAGATTTGATAGAGATAACGACGAACATCATGATACTTTTCCACGGTAATTTTGTATACAATTATTTAGTGTAACAGAACTATAAAAATAGGTGAGAGGCGTTCATCCCGTGATCAGTTTCAAGGTCACGTGACATCACAAAATATGAAGAGATACGGAGCGCGTCAGAATCATTTTACCTCGACTCATTCAGGAGTAAGAAGCCGTTCAGAAATAAGACATTTTCACTTTTTTCAAATTTTGCGATTTTAAGAATTTATTTTTTTAAACATATTTTATTTTTTGAAAAAATTTGTGTTTTAAATTTTTTGATTTTTATAATTTTGAGTGTTAAAATTTTGTTATATTAGTTTTTTGATTTTACTATTTCTTTTTACTATTAGTTTTTACTTTTGGGAAAGATGGAGAAATATTTAATTTCGGATCAAAGATATTCCTAAAGGAACAGAACCTCATGGTTGGGTGTAATTAGCTATTGAAGAGATTGTACTCAAGGTGACAGAAGACTTGAGTCTTAATGATAAGGTGGGCTTTAGCTTCTGTTCAAAAGTTTTTTCACGAGGAGAAGGATGGATCAGATTCAAATATTTTGCCGACATCTCGACTGAAGATGTTTGGAATACAATCTCATCCATATACCAGTCCAACTCAAAGGGGTTGAACACGGAAACTTTTTGTTTGGGTGCTACAGCTATTAAAATGGCAACTGGAGAGGGTAGAGGTCGTAAATGCAATACCTTTGAGGAAGAGTGCTCTAGTCGTCGATAAATTATCTCTATAAAGGATAGAGATAATCTATGTTTGCCGCGTGCTCTTGTAGTGGCAATAGCACACAGAAATAAAGACCCCCTCTTAGCTAAAATTCGTAGATACCGGTAAGCTTCAAACTATCAAGGCTAAGGAATTAGTGGAAGCTGCTGGTGTTTGTATTCCTTCAGAGGGATATGGGATTTCTGAACTTCAGAAATTTCAAGAATATTTATCAGGCTACCGTATAGTTGTGTACCGGTACGGGTCCAAGTGTCGGCATGTGTTTTTTTCCGGTGACAAAGATACGAAAAATTTAAATCTAGTTCATCACAAAAACCATTACAATGTGATAAATTCACTAAGGGCTGCTTTTTGTTCCACATACTTTTATGCGGAGTGTCATATTCCTTATGAATATAATGGAGAGCACAACTGTGCAAAGGCCTGCCCATCATGTCAAAAACTTCCAGCTTCTCAAGAAGGAATTAAAGTTAGGTGTACAGATTGTCTCAGAACTTTTAAAGGCCAAAGGTGTTTGGAAAATCGCAAAGAGAACAAAATCTGTGAAAAGATTAGAGAGTGTGAAAAATATTTTAAAGCTTGTAAATCAGATCGCGTTAATGTGTGCGGAGTGCGGAGAGATATTTTGTAAAATTTGCAAAAAACATCAATCTGTTGAACATCTCTGTTACATTCAGCCAGACACATCAACTCCAACTGAAGATTTTTTCTTTATTTTTTATGGTTTGAAAACACGTCAGGAAAAGGTCGATGTTGATGGAAAACTTCTTCATGAACCAAATATTTGTATTTTTCGACAATGTTGTGACACTTGTATTGATTTTAATATCTCGATTTATCAAAAATATGGTCGTTTACAAATTTTAAAATGTGATGAACCGATTCAACCATTCACTCATCATATTTTAAACTTTAAAATTTAAAAATGTAGTTGTTTTAGTACAGCTGGAAAATTCGATATTCAGTTTGTTTTGCATTACATTCTAACAAAGACAGATTTAAAACCTAAACCTACTATGAGAGGTAGGCAATTAATTTATATGAATACTGACAACGCTAAATTCTTGGATTCCGTAATTATTTTCCCATGCCCCTCTCTGCTCTTCCAAAATCCTTTGGCTTTTCCGAGATGAAAAAGAGGTATATTCCGTATCTGATGAATACATTAGAAAACCAAAATTATTGATTACTGTGTGTCTGATGTGAACATTTTAACGGAAGCTTGTCTTATATTTCGCAAAACGATGCTGGCTCAAACAAATATCTGTCCATTTTTAGCGGCAACAACTATTGCCTCGACTCGTAACAAAGTGTTTAGAAGAAATTTTTTGGAATCAAACAGTATAGGAATCATCCGAAAAAGTGGGTATAAGATGCGAGATATTCAGTCAAATGTGGCTTTGCAATGGTTGATATGGGTAGAGCATTCACGTCAAATCAACATCCAACATGCAGCTAAAGGTCAAGAATCAATTTTAACACGGACAAAAGTTAATGGTTTTTGTCAAGCCACTAATCAGATATTTGAATTCCAAGGATGTTATCGGCATGGTTGTCCATGTTGTTTTAAACATCAATGTGACGAGCCGCTAGTCGACAATCCATCAGATACATTAAATTGTCGATATGAAGCTACCCAAGGTAAAGGTATGGTTCCTTCCAGGCGGCCGACGCATGCGGCTGCCGCA
>JAEQML010081804.1:0-11069 GCA_016904865.1 Pissodes strobi
TTTGGCGACTAACTAAAGTTAACCAAAAACATCAAAATTGGATATGACTTATCGGATCCGGTTCAAATGACTAAAACAAATTAAATTTTCTTGATTTTTTCGATTTTGATATCTGCACATTTTTGATGTGTAATCATCTTACGCGGCGGTATGAGGGTAAATCTCGGCAAATGGGACGGAAATGTGTAAAACGATTGTAACATTATAAGCCGTCGCATTGAGGAGCAAGCTAATCCAGGACGTCCGTGAAGGATTTTTATACAATTTTGCCATTTAAAATCGGTTTTAAACGGAGTTTGGACTATATAAAAGCATATTTTAAATTAAACGAACCGTCAAAAGTATTATTCAGATGCCCAGACTTTTAAATCAATATTCAGTCATGGGCCTCTTCTATAATTTTCCTTCTATACATAAGTTTGTATTTTTTAATGGACGGTTGAATTTAAAATGAATTTTCGCTTCAAAATCCACAACACATTCTTCCTAAGCGAAGGTTATCGTCCTAAAAAAGTCCGAATTTTCGGATTTTTATACAATTGTGTAATTTAAAATCGTTTTTAAACGGATTTTAGACGATAAAAAAGCATATTATTATTTTAAATTAAACGAACTGTCAAAAGTATTATTCAGATGTCCAGACAGTTAAAATAATATTGAGTCATAGCCCTCTTCTAAAATCTGCAAAATTTGATAATTGACTTTCCCAAATCAAACGATGTCGGCCCAAGATGAGTAGCTGGTAAAAAAATAAGCTTTGTAGATTTTCGTGTCGAAAGTATGCAGTGAATTAATCCACAGTAGAGTGCTCTAGACGGCCTCAATTTCCCCCTTCCAATTTTTTGCCCCTCACCCCCTCCGGCGACTAAGATAGATCCCGCTCACTTGATCATAAGTGTATTCGACCTTGAATGATATTGACCTAATTTCACCATGAATGTCCTTGACATTTGATCTTGAATGTCCTTGAGTTTTTGTTGAATGTCGCGCATATGACCTTCAGATTACTCCAAGCGTGTATGACCTTGAACGTCCTTGGGACTGTTTTGTGGTGTCTTTTACCTTGAATGACATTGAAATAATTTGATGTTGAACGCCCTTGAGTTTTTGATGTATAAACATCTTACGCGGCGGTATGAGGGTAAATTTCGGCAAATGGGACGGACTTGTGTAAACCGATTCTAGCCGCTAGGACAGTACTATATACAATTTTGCCATTTAAAATTGTTTTAAACGGATTTTAGCCGATAAAAAAGCATATTTAAAATTAAACGAACCGTCAAAAGTATAATTTTTATTATATTATATTCGCAGTCTATTTGGATCCATATCACAGCTTATTTTTAATAGACGGTTGAATTTAAATTGATTTTCGCTTCAAAATCCACTACAAATTCGTCCGAAGCCAGGGCTATCGTCCCAAAAAAGTCCGAATTTTCCGATTTTTTTACAATTTTGCCATTAAAAATCGTTTTTAAACGTATTTTGGACGATAAAAAAGCATATTATTCTTTTAAATTATACGAACTGTCAAAAGTATTATTCAGATGCCCAGACGTTTAAAACAGTAAAATTTGAAAAAGCTGTTTATTGACTGTCCCAAATCAGAGGATGTCGGCCCAAGATTATAAGGTAAATATGGTGTGTCCATATGTTGATGTTATTCCTGGTGGCATTAGATTTTCCTGTCGAATTTGTGCAGTGAATTAATCCGCTCCGAAGCTGCCAGTGCGTATTATTAAAGAATCCTAACTAATATTATAAATGCGAATGTTTTTGTTTTTATTCTATGAACAAGCTAAAATGTATAGGTAACGGCCATAGCACGTTGAAAATGCCAGTTCTCGTCCGATTACTGAAGTTAAGCAACGTCGGGCGTGATTAGTACTTGGATGGGTTACCGCTTGGGAACATAACTTGCTGCTGTCATTTTTTTTAGAACCGATGTCGTTATAGTATATGTTTACACATCAGTCTCGAGTACTAGCAAACTCGCTTAATTTTTTTTTATTTATTTTTGTTTTAATTATGTTAATGTTTAATATTATTGCTAAAAATGCATTTCTTTAATTATATACCTATATTATAAATAATCGTGTGTTTGTATTTTTACTTTTTTAAACTCTGCTTTTGGAAACTGTATGAATTTCAACGCAAATTACATTTTTGCGTTTTTATTCATCATTTTCAATGTGTCCCCGGTTGCATCTTTGCGAAGGACTGTGAATTTTTGTATTGTTAATTCAAAATATTAATTTGTAAAATGGAAAGAGCGAAGCTTCGACAAGTCTTGGCTTCCCTGCGAAAAAAGTGAAAATGCATTTAACTGTGGGCTAATATGCATTGGTAAAAACCGTGTATGTTTGTTTGGTAAACGAAGCTATTGATAACGTTACAGCTGATAATTGGCAGAAGTGTATCGAACATGTCATAAAACAAAAAATGATACTACGGTCGAAGTTATAGTTGAACCTCTTATTATCAATGTTGGTTCCGAAAGTAGTGATAGTAATAATTCTGAATCAAGTTCTGATCAAACCTCCGATAACGAATAGGAAACGTAAAATTGTATTGATTTTTGATGTAAACTTTCGATGCAACTTTCAATATGGTATTTCATGATAAGAAAAACCCCTTATCATATGACTCTTTTTTCCTAGCCTTAATGAATACATAGTACTATTTGTTTGTAGTACAATTTTGTTGCTTATTACTAGACTTAGAAATAATTTTGAATATACGTTTTTTTGCATATTTTAGACTAAAATCATGCATATTTATGTGCATAAACTTTATTTTTTTAAGTGGATGTTTGCCTAAGTCTACTTATTACTATTCCATTATATAGTTATTATAACATATTAATTTATAAAGCAATTGTACCCTTACCCCTCGAGGCGCGCCTTAAAACTAAAAATGAGTCACTGACTATTATTTCCGGCTTGAACTATAGGTATAAACCTAAAAAAATTAAAGGTTCTGGAATCGTAATTGCAGTCAATATAATGAACAAACCTTAATAACCACAGGTTTTAGTCCAATAATTATTCAAATTAACACTTACAATAATTGTGATACTTATATTTTTGAAATATAGTTTCATTGTCAACAAAAACAAATACTATTTCAGTACAGAAAAACAAAGTATTTCCTTTAAACATCTTGATGTTTACAAACTTTGTAAAGTTTTTATTTTATATAGAGGTGTTTTTGATACTACACTACGTAAACAAATATCACAAGTTCGTTTAATGCTTTGTATTAAATATTCCGCAATGTTGTATAATGAATTCATGTCACTGTAATTAAGCCCAGAAAAAATAATGTTTTCGGGTATATACATTTCGCTATAACTTCCATCACTCTTTAACAGCCACTCAAGTTTTATGTTGTTATGAAACTTCTTAAATGTTTTTAACGCTATATTTACAACAAACTAAAGTTACACCAATAATTACGTTCTTATAAGGCAAAAAGGCACAACCAAAATACGAAAGAACACGTTAGTAAGAGGTAAACAAAGAAAATTTTGCCTCGTCCGTCATGAGGAGGCAAAACTAGCCCGGCCAATAAAAATCGATACATCGATTGTCGCCACTGTATTTTATAAAGTCACTGTAACGCAAAAGCGTCTCCAGCGCCATCTAGTGTAGGTGGCGTTGTCACGAGCGATTGTATTCGATGTCTTCGTGATGCAATCAATTTGCAGTAACACCCTATAAAACGCTGGACTCGAGTTAGTTTACGGCCACACATAAGCGGACAGCGCACCGGAGAGGAGAGTAGAGAGGGCAGCGGAGCTTTCAAATGAATTTAAAATAAAGGTGTGTGGTCACACATACGACAGAGCGCAGGGCGGATTCACGCGTACTTGCTAGATGGTAGAGGAGCGTTCAAATTTGTTTGATGTTTTTCCGCTTACTGTCATTTCGTGTTGAAATTTTAATGTTTGCTTAAAATAAGCCTTCAAACCCGCGACATGTGTAGCCAGTGTCCGAACTACTCTCCGTTATTTGCTGCGCTACCTTCTCCGCTATCAGCTTTATGTGTGGCCATACACTAAACAGTGGTAAACGCAAGTATTGCAAATTATCCGTCGAGAGATTTAAATGGTTATGTCTCAATTCGGAGACTATCGGCGGTGGCACGGGTTCAAACCCCGTTGCTTTTTTTATTTTTTTTTACGGTTAAATTCCACTAGTGGCTAGGTCGCGCCGGTCTAAAAACGTTCCCGACATGATTGTGTTATGTATTCGCGGAGAGACATGCGTAAAAAGTGCATCCAAAGTACGGGCACATATTACAATAAGTAATATTTCACTTTTCGCATGGCCCTCTGCTCGCTACCGCTGGCTCAAGAAAAGGAAACTAACCATGGGCTAACCCAAACGTAACACAAGACATAGCCAAAATCAAGAAAAAAAACTGTTTGCTAACCAAAACTAACCCAATACATACCCAAATTTAAGAAAAAAACTGTTAACCGTAAAAAAAATTAATAAACAGCAACGGGGTTTGAACCCGAGCCGCCGCCGATAGCCACAGAATTGAGACACATCCATCTAAAATCTAAACCTCTAGACCACGACAGCTCATGCTGAAAATTGATTGTATCGCGAAGACATGGCGCGAATACAATCGCTCTAGTCAACGCCACATACACTAGATGGCGTTGGAGTCGTAAGCTCGTAAGAGAGAGAGAGAGAGAGAGAGGGAGGCGTCGCGTCGCACGCAATATTTCGTCAGCGGGAAGGATTTTAGACCGGCGCGACCTAGCCGCTAATTTAAATTTCTAAGCAGTTTTTTTCTTAGGTTAGTTTTGGTTAGCAAACAGTCTTTTTCTTGATTTTGGGTATGTCTTGGGTTACGTTTGGGTTAGCACCTGGTTAGGTTCCTTTTCTTGAGCCCCCGTAGCGAGCGGAGGGCTATGCGTAAAAGTGAAATAATATGTAATACGTGCCCTAACTTTGGATGCACTTTTTACGAAATATTTTCCTTTATCTAACTTAGAACCAGGATATATTTAACAACTTTGTAGGTTTGTAAAATTCGACCTTGATGGCAACCAAAATAAAGACTGTCGCGAGACACTCGTAATCCATCGGTTGATAATAGGTTTGTTCCAGCAGCGATTTCAAACTAAAGCCAAGCCATCCGGAGTTTGCGCATTGCAATATAAGCGACACTTAAATCGCTATGCGCAAACTCCGGATGGCTTGACTTTGGTTTGGTTTGGGTTTAAATCGCTGCTAGAATAAACCTAATGTATTCTTGGTCGCGTTCACCCAAGTGCTACCAAGTGCCAGGTGACAGTCAACATATTATATTTCAAGGGGTCCTCATGAGCGCATCTGAAGCGCACTCAATTTGACAGTTGAGTCCCCTTCAAACATTCAAATACATGTGAATGCATTTCAATGGATTCAAATGCGCTCAGGAGGACCCGCCTTAAAATATATGCTCACCGTTCAGATCAATCAGTCACGTGACCCTTTGGTAGCGCTGCGCTGGGGCGAACGCGCTCAAGAATACATTGCCAACCCATTGTCTTTATAAGAATACACAATGGCCAACCGATGAATTCACTTAACAATTAATGAAAGCGCCTTATACGACATGGTGTTGACATAATCCAAGAATCGTAAACTCTAATAGGATTGCCGAATCGGTTAAATCTGCCAGCCAATGTAATGCGAAAACTCTCAATGTTGTGACGTAGTTGTAAAGCTGCATTTACATTCAATTTGAAGTCAAATTCAAGCTGAAATTTGCCGGCTTGTCATATGGCGACAGCACGTTAGCATTTACATTGGAGAAAATTCGAAGTTGACTTTGAAGTGCACTTTGAATTTTGTTAAGCTGCTTGCCAAACGCAAGCAGAAAATAAATTTGTAGGTTAGATTATTTTTGTTTATCTTAATATTCTTAATGTTGTTTTGTTTAGGTCAGGTCTAATTTATCTATAGATTAGGTAAATTTCAATTTTGTGTTAGAATAAATTAACATTTGAATCAAACAATCCGCACACATGTAAAATGGACTTTGAAGGACCCCACTTTGATGAAAATGATTTTTTTGAAGGCACTGTAATTGAAAAAAATCATTTCAACGAGGAATTGTTCTTAAAAATGATTTGTAATTATCTGGCAATTTACAACACACAAAATAAAACATTCCATACGTAACCTAAAAAGTCGTTCAATGTAAATGACATATTTGCGAATTGCCCTTTGGCTTGGACTTCAAATTGAATGTAAATGCAGCTTAATCCTTTGTTCGCGCGTTTACTATGTAAATGCATGGAAAAGATTGGGAACTTGTAGTGTTTTTATGGATTATGAATATGTAAAGTACCACAATTTGGCTTTGAGAGATACGCACTTGTTATTTATATTAAATGTCCATATTAAATGGATTTAGTACTTATTAAATTATTGAATAATAATTGAGAAGTAGGTAGGGTACGGTAAAAAAAAATTGAGCGAGTCTGCTAGTACTCGAGACACTGATGTGTAAACATTTCCTATATCGACATCATCGACATGAAAATCTAATGCCACCTTAGGCCCCTTGACGCCTGAATATAGGCAACTATTTATTTGGAATTAGTTGCCTATATGCTGGCGTTAGAAAGAACACGTTTTACACTAACGGTTACAGGCAGCCTGCAAAACACATTCCCGTCACAGATACCGCCTGACGTACGTTGTTTAATTATTACATTTGTAACGTTTGCATTAGTATTACACGTCGCGCAGACCCCTCCGCTTGCTTCGCTCGCTACAGCGGCGCAACGAACAAAAACTAATCTAAGGGTCTAAGGCATGCCCAAAACCAAGAAAAAAGAGCTTTTTACAAATATAACCTCAAGAAAACTAACCTAAGGGTGTAAGGCATGCCCAAAACCAAGAAGAAAAAAACTTTTTACAAATATAACCTCAAAAAAAAAATAAAAATTGGATTAAGACAAACCGTAAAATCAACGCGAACGAAGCCACGGGTAAAAGCTAAAAGTATCCTATGTTCTTTACAATACTCTTGAAATTATCTGTTGAAAATTTAATGATGATCGGTTAAGTAGTTTACGCGTGGAAAATAAGATTAAAACTAACCGTAAAAATGAACGCTAGCGAATCCGCGGGTAAAAGCTAAAAGTGTTATATGTCCTATACTATACTCTTGAAAATATCTGTACAAAATTTCATGATGATCGGTTTAGTAGTTTATGAGTGAAAGCGTAAGACACAAACAAACAAACATATTCGCATTTATAATATTAGTTATTCGCATTTATTATATTAGTTAGGATTCTTTAATAATACTTACTGGCAGCTTCAATCGGAGTAGATTAATTCACTGCACAAATTCGACACGAATATCTAATGCCTCCAGGAATAACATCAACCTATGGACACAGCTTATTCACTACCAGCTATACATCTTCGAGCGGCATCCTTTGATTTGGGAAAGTCAATAACCAAATTTTGCAAACTTTAGAAGAGGGCCATGACTCAATATTGTTTTAAACCTCTGGACATCTGAATAATACTTTTGGCAGTTCGTTTAATTTAAAACATGCCTTTTGATCGTTTAAAATCCGTTTAAAACGATAGCCCTGGCTTTTGACGAATTTGTCGTGAATTTTGAAGCGAAAATCCATTTTAAATTCAACCGTCTATTAAAAATAAGTTGTGCTATGAATCCAAATACACTGCGAATATAATATAATGAAAATCTAATCCCGCCCTAGCGGCCAGCTTTTTAGAATCGCCATTTGAGTTGTTGAAATCGCGGCCGTCCTGGATTAGCTTGCTCCTTAATACGCACGGGTGACATCGGTTTACACATTCCGTTCTCACAGTTCCGTCCCATTTGCCAAAATTTACCCTCTTAGATGTTTAATTGTTTACACATCAAAATAAAACATACTAGGTTGCAACCGTGTTTCGCTTATATCTTGATAATTAGAAATGCAATAATTAAATCATTATTACACAAAATCAAACATGCAACCCAGTATTTTTTGACAACCAAAAAAAGATGTTATAGATAATACATTTGGCCGATGGTGATTTAGTAAAACCCGTAAAATCGTAAATTAGAGTTTTTAGCATAATTTTTAATTAATCATTACAATCAACAAATACTTACATTGTACTTACTTACATAATAAAAATAGGTAATTAAGAACAAAAATAATATATTAGGCATATATAACTATATAATATGTAGGTAGTACACATATGTAGGTCATTGCACTAAAAAAGCGTAAAAGAAATGTATGCACATTTTAATATTATATGTGGAGATAAGCAAGCTGGATTTATAGATTGACATAACATAAGCATAGCAAGAAGTTAAACATTCAAATTTAAGTCAGACAATTTATAGATCGACATCATAAGACACAACATACGCTTGACCTAAGAAGTTCACTAACTTTCTTTCTTTCTTTACTGAATATGACTTTCACATTTCTGGGAGCTCCAGTATGACGGGCCTATGCCCCTGGTGCTCCCGACTCTTGCCCAAAATTAGAATCTACGAAGGTACAGATAGAAATGATCCCACGGCAGCATCCGGCTGCTCCCGGCCTGGGTCCCGGCGTGAATGGGTTTTTCTTCTGGCTAGGAATTATGAAAGGCACAGACCACTCTGGTCAGGACGTCCGGTTCTTCCTCGGGGAGAAAAACGGTCACTAAACGTTTGCCACGTGTCGCCCAATGGCATGTGCCAATGGCGAATCGGAAGTGACACCAACTTTTAACTTCTTATGCTATGTGCTTATGTTCGACCAATGAAAACATAGAATTTTAGTTGCATTTACCTTTTGACAGAATGACATATGCGATGTTCAATAAAGTTTGATGTTTTGACATTTTGAATGCTTGTTGTTTTTGAGAATGGTAAGAATTTATAAATTAATATACATACGACTCTATAAATATACTTCTTTAAAAAATGTAAAACCAAATTATGAAATTTGTAAGGTTAGTATTTTCGCTTTACGGCTCAGGCGCAACATAACACAAGCCCATTTATAAATCGACCATTTATTGCTTATGTGCTTATGCTATGCTATGCTAATGTTATGTATGTGCTTATGCTATGCTATGCTTATGTTATGTAAATCTATAAATCTAGCTTAAATCTTTGTTCAAGGCCGTTCAAGCTCAAAAATACGATTGATGATCAATCAAGCACACTAACTTTAAGAGTCTCTGCTAAAGCTCAAAATCACTGTTTTTTTTTAAACATTTTTACAGAAATTCAATGAACGCAAATGTATCCAACCTACATACGAGTTAAAATTATTATAATTGTTCAAATAAAACTGAACACAATGATTTTAAACGTCTTAAAATGCACTGTCAGAATAGAAACAATCCGGCAGTGGACTGCGACTGACGTCACAAGCAATCACGTGCGATTGATATTTTGGCGAACGTATGTCTTATGAGATTCAGTAATGCTGTTAGAGTTTACGATTCTTGGGCATAATCAGCGCGGATACGGAGGTGCCTTATATGAGCGCGATTAGTGACCCCTTTTGACAGATCACATTTCAGCCAACCACATCATCGAACGCCACCTACACAAAAGCGGCTAATTGTAGCTCCAGGAATACGCCGTTGCCAAACTTATTCTAGTCGCTTGCATTCGCGTCATGTCTTCGTGATGCAATCAGGTTCGCAAGAGCTCTCGTGGTCGAGGGGGTCTAGATGGTTAGGTCTTAATTCGGCGGCCCGTGTTCAAATCTCGTTGCTTTCTTTAAGATTATGGTTCTAAAAAGTTTTTTTCATGTTTTTGGGTATGTCTTGAGTTAGTTTTTTAGAGAGTTTTGCGAGTCGAGAATGTTGAGATTTTCGGACCATATTAGTTAAAATAAAGAATAAAATGATTTTAATTTACTTCGTTTTTATTTTAATATTATGAAATGAGCGTCGATTTCACCCTCTTATGTACTTGCTGTGTTTTCGGCCTTTTCTTCAAATCCGGTTCATTTTCTAACACCAGGTTCGCAGTACCAGTGTGTTGCCGCCCTATTTTGACGGAACTACTTTACCTAAACACCACGGGCAACAACCCCTTTTTCTTCAACTAGTGGTCAGTACCTGCATTCCACCCTTCTATATCCCAGTTTAGTTATAAAAGAAAAATGAGCATAGGCCAAACCACTTTCCGATTTAACATACTAATTGAGATTTCGAAGGTAAGGGAGCACACAATTCAAAGGGAGCATTTTTAATTTAAATCTGTGTTTAATCATGTCCAGGTTAACGAAGGAAAAAGCTGTCTTCTCAAAAAAAAAAACAAACACCGCAAGACCTGACTTATCAATGCAAGGGCAAACACTGACTCCGGCCTCATCCATAAGTTTGCTGGGCATCAACGCAGAACACAACATGTCTTGGCGTAATTACGTTACCAAAATCGCCAAGGCAGTCGCACAAAAGCTAGGTGCATTCTATAGAGCAAAAAAGTTATATACCCCTCATCAGGCCTTACTTCTCTATAAGGCCCAGATAAGACCATCCATGGAATACTGTTCCCATGTATGGCGCTCGGTACCCAAACACTTGCTCAAGATATTAGACTCTATACAGGGAAGAGTAGTCCGTCTTGTGGATGACCCAGGGTTGACTAAAGGTCTTGATAGCCTTGAACATCGGAGAAAAGTGGCGGACCTATCTCTGTACTATCGTTACTACTACGGAAAGTGTTCGAACGATCTGGCACTTATGACTCCATCCAGAATTGTGCCAAACAGAAATACCCGTCAGACACAAGCTGCTCATCAACATACGATTCAGTTGCAAACACCCAGGACGTCGCTGTTTGGGGGACTCCTTTGTCAGGAGGTCTGCCTCGCTCTTCGCGTTTTCATATCTATTGTCAGTCCCGTTGGCTCTGATTTCCTATGTTTGTTTATATTTTGAAGGTTAATTGTCCATTTTATTACTCCAAAGGAATATGAGAAAAACGGGATCCCAAACGTGTTAATGGAGTTCATAGGTGCTTCGAATTTAATTTTGTGTTGAGGATTAGTGACTCTTGTGTGGTCTATT
>JAEQML010081805.1:0-11068 GCA_016904865.1 Pissodes strobi
ATACAAATCTCTTTATTTCACAAAAATAACAACAATACAATAAATGATTGCTGAAATTGAACGGAATGGCGTCATCAAAGTACAATAAATTATACCCACAGAAGAATTGTCGGATATACACTGTCACTAGACAATACTCAGTCCTTAGAGACGAATACAATAATGTTAATATACATAAAAAAAAGATAATCATCTAATACTAATTCTAATTTTGGACACTTCTTACAACAGATTAAAATTTCACAATGAAACAAATTACAAAAACAATTAAAAAATTGTGGCTTAAAAATTCGGCTATGGAATATGGCTCTAAATCTATTAAAATCTCAACAACACGCTTTTTAAACACATTAAAATTTTTCTCAACTTTCAAAGTGTTTGGCAACCTATTAAAATACTTTATACAAGAATAGAGTGGAGTTCTTTCTGTAGCTGTAAGCCTATGTTTGGGTATATTATATGCTATAGTTTTAGTGTTAAAATTATGTTGCATTTCAAACGACAGAAATTTGTGTTTATTCTTAAAAAGAAACACCAAACGCTCAGACACATACAGACCAGGAAGGGTCAAAACCTTCAAGTCTCGAAATTTTCCACGGCATGATTCCCAGGGTTTCAAGAAGAACATGGTTCTTATATCTCTCTTGTGCAACAAAAACCCTCCGAGCACCCCCACTCGCCCCCAAGAATATGACTCCATAACGCAGGACCGAATGAACACTCGCAAAGTAGACTACCTCTCTGTTGTCTAGCTCAATGTATTTTGAAACAACTCGTAGTGAATAACATGCCGAGTTTACTTTTTTGCAGATTTTATCTACCTGCAAGCCCCAGTCCAGATTCTGATCAATGCTGATGCCCAGAAACTGTGTACACTCATCAAGGATTACGTCCTGTCCACCTAGATGAACCTGCCCCGGTATATCCCTGTTTTTTTGCTTTGATTTAAAACATATGTGATGAATCTTGTTCTTATTTAAAATAAGTTTATTACTCGCAAATCAGTCCTGAGCCCTATTCAGACGATCATTTGAGATACCCGAAAGGTCCTGCAAGGTAGATCCAACCGTTAATATATTGGTGTCATAAGCAAAACTAACCAGGTACGAGCCACCATTAATAATACTTGCAGCCAGGTCATTGACATAAAAAAACAAACAGCAATGGGCCCCTGACACTTCCCTGAGGAATTCCCACTTGAAGTACGGCCTCCCCAGAGAAGTGTTTTGTGCCACCTACCTCCATTATCACTTTCTGTCTTCGATTCTGTAAATAAGATCACACCCACTGCAGAGCAGGGTTCTGGTGTCATATAAGCACCGTCAATTTTGAAGCTTTTTTTGGGTTCTATGGAAAGATCACATCAAATGGGACACATTAACGCAAAAAAAATTTGCGGATGAAGCACATTTTCGCAAAATAAATTGAAAATAAAAATTAAAATTTAACATACATTTTTTCCTAATAAACACAATTCCAGTCCACTTTATCTTGAGATATGGTCGCAGAAGGTTAATAATAACATAATATAAAGCTTCTTTTCTTAAAAATTGCAAATAAAACTGTTTTTTGCACTTTAAAACGATAATATAATATTTATGAGATAAACGTCAACATGACTATTTCTTAAATCATGACTGTTGGCTTAGCCAAGGCCACCTATTGTAGTATAGGTGGCCTTGGCTTAGCACGGCTCAGCTGGCTATTGTACGGGTAGATGTTGCCAAGTGTAATTTCTATTTGGTTCTAAAATATAGGTAACAGCCTCGTGTTGAATATGTTTCAAAAGTACTGTGGGACGAAAACTTCTTATAAATAATGATTCTTAATGGCTTTGTTTAATAAAATAACAATATATATGATTTACTAGAATTAGATGTTACGCTAGAAGTGAGCCACTTTAAATAATAAGTCATATAAACTAATTTATTTAGTTTATTGAAATAGATACAAATTTAAAAGGTCATTTGGATTAGTCTAAGAGAGTATCACGCGTAGTGCGTTTGTTTTGTTACTTTGGATTAATTTTGATTTTGTGATGGGCGGGGTTGGTCAAGAGCGTAGCGCGCTCGTCTCAATGCGCTTGTTTGGCTAAGTAAAGTTAGTTTCGATTATTTTTGCTTCATCTGGAATACGCTATGAGCGCTTGTCTCTACTTTGGTTAATTAGGGTTAGTTTAGGTTAGTTTGGGTTAGTATAGGTTAGTTTTGGTTAGTCTGGGCTGGTTTTGCTTAGTTTGAGATAGCAAAGAGAAAAGCGCGCGTAGTGCGCTTGCCATTTTACTTTGGTTAATTAGGGTTGGTCTGGGTTAGTTTTGGTTAGTCTGGGTTAGCTTTGGTTAGTTTGGGTTAATTAGGGTTAATAGGCGTAGCGCGTTTGTCTCTTTACTTTGGTTAATTAGAGTTAGTTTGGGTTAGTTGGGTTTAGCTTTGGTTAGTATGGGCGAGGACCCCACTTTCGCGAGAGAGGGAGCCTCCTCGATTGTAGACTTGACTATGTCAAGGGGCAAAGTCAACACCAAAATTCGAGCTTGGAGTGTGCTGGAATCAGAATCCTTGAATGACCACAAGTACATTTACTTTGAGGTAGAGAATGGCATACGTACCACTCACAGCGACGAAGTCAGATCAAGCTGGAATGTTAAAAGGCTGAACCAAGAGAAGCTTGACAAGGCGATTGCCACAGCCACACGAAGACCTCCCCCAGAGTCTGCGGAACAACTAGACCAGCTACTGACAGAACTCTGCAACGCATCAATGCCAAAGAAAAAACCCCACACAAACCACAGGAAACCAGCATACTGGTGGAACGACGAGATTGCCACGCTCAGAGGATCCTGCCTCGCCCTAAGGAGGAAAATGACTAGGCACAACCGGAAAGATACAACTAGAGCAAACTTAGACAGAGAAAACTACTCCGACCACAAAAAGAAACTTAGAATAGCGATAAACAAGTCTAAAAGGAACTGCTGGAGGAAGCTCTGCGACGATATTAACTTAGACTGTTGGGGCGATGGCTATAGAATCGCGACGAGGAGATTGAAGGTAACGAGTACGCATAGGGCTTTAACGATGTCAAAATCCCTAGAAGTAGCCCAAGAACTGTTCCCTACCAGACCATTTAACACCTGGAATAAGACACACCACAGCGAGACAGTTGTTCCGATTTTGACAATCAATGAAATCACGACTGCGGCCAGTAAACTCAAGTCAAACAAAGCCCCTGGTATGAATGGCATACCAGCTTACATCATTAAACTGATCGCAACAAAAGAACCAGAACTACTCCTCAAACCCCTAGCAAATGCACTAACGGACGGAGTTTTCCCTCGCCCGTGGAAGACGGCAATACTAGTGTTAATGGAGAAACCCAAAAAGCACAACAATGAGGAGCAAAAGTTCAGACCACTATGTCTGTTAAACTCAGGGGCAAACTCTTAGAGCACGTCATCCTGGCTAGATTACATGAAGACCTAAATCTGAGCGAAACACTGAGCGTTAGGCAGTTCGGTTTTAGAAAAGGTAGGTCCACTACAACAGCAGTAATGAAAGCCCTAGACACAATCAGACCTGCCCTTTATAAAAGAAGCATAAGACATAGAGATATCGGCATAGTGGTCACATTAGACGTCAAAAATGCTTTCAACTCGGCCTCATGGCCGGCCATCATAAAGGAGCTGAAGAAGAGAGGCACCTCACCATATATCGTCAATCTGATTATGGAATACTTTAAGGACAGGACAGTAATAGTGGAGGCGGAAGGAAGAAGGGAGAATTTTAGCATGTCTTGTGGGGTTCCGCAGGGCTCCGTTCTAGGGCCAACCTTGTGGAACATCCTCTATGACGGATTGCTGAATCTTCCGCAACCCAAAGGAGTGACTTTAATCGGATACGCGGACGACGTCGCCCTGGTCCTGGTGGTGCTTGCCAAGAACATAGACGAAGGTGAGTACAAAATAAACCAGTCAATAGTACCAGTATAAGTAGTTGGCTCAGAGCCAACCAACTGGAATTATGTGAAGATAAGACCGAGGCTGTCATCCTTACCTCCAGGAGAACTGACCAGCACAAACGCAAACTAATATGCTCAGTGGCTAGATCCATCATAATGTACGCCGCGCCTGTATGGGGTCATACTATGAGCATCGCAAAAGTCAGGAACATACACACGAGGGTACAACGACAGGCGGCTCTGCGCATCTGCAGAGCATACCGCACTACTTCAACTGATGCTATCCTGGTGATCGCTGAAACCCCCCCAATGGACCTCATTGTCAGACAGGCCATGAAAGTGGCTCAAGCACCGACACAATCGAAGGGCATCGCGCGCCAGGAGGCAGAAGAGATCACCATGACAGAATGGCAAGATAGATGGCGAGATAGTAGCAAGGGCAGATGGACTTACAAGTTGATACCCAACATAACAACATGGGTGGACAGAAAGCACGGGGAGACCGATTATCTTCTGACCCAGTTTCTCACGGGGCACGGATGTTTTCGTGAGTATACTTATGGCATCGGAAAGACTCCGGACGACGAGTGCGTGTACTGTGGAGAGGTAGACAGCGCAGAACATACATTCTTCCATTGCCCTAGGTGGGGAGCGCATCACGACTCCTGCACAGCTAAGATCGGACCCATAAGGCCGGAAACGATTATAGAGAAAATGACGAGCAGCTTGCAGAACTGGAACGCTGTAAAGAATATGATTAGCGACATTCTTAAGGAAAAGATAGAGGAAGAAAGCGAAGTTACTTTGGAATTTTCCTTTTGAAGTGCTAGACAGGCTCACCCCATTTGATGTAATGCTCACACGGTTCCAAATGGGGCTCCAGAGCAGAATAGGGGAAGGGTTCTTAGTGGGTCGGCTCGTACCGGAGTCCCACACTACCCAGGTCGCCAGATCGCCAATGGCCTGGGTGTGCATAGAATGCATTTCCTAATCCCTACTATAAAAAAAAAAATGGTTAGTATGGGTTGGTTCTGGCCAGTCTGGGTTGGATTTGCTTAGTTTGGGATAGCGAATATAAAAGCGCGCATAGCGCGCTTATCTTTTTACTTTGGTTAGTTAGGGTTAGTCTGTGTTAATTTTGGTTAGTATGGGTTAGTTTGGGTTAGTTTGGTTAGTTTGGGTTAGTTTTGGTTAGGCTCGTTTGGTTTTGCTTAGTTTGGAATAGCAAAGAGACAAGCGCGCGTAGCGCGCTTGTCTCTTTACCTTGGTTAATTAGGGTTAGTCTTGGTTAGTCTGGATGGGTTTTGGTTAGTTTGGGTTAGTGTTGGTTAGTTTGGGTTAGTGTTGGTTATTTTGGGTTAGCTGTCGTCGATTTACTGACGTGCGTAGCGCGCTTGTCTTTTTAAATTATTTCATTTTATGGCAAATGTACTTGGTCTAGGACATTTACTGGGAAATGGACAAATTGAGTCAACTGTGTACCGTAAGTAAACTTTTATTACTTATATGTATATACATGTATGGCTAAACAGCCAGGGTTAGTTTTGCTTAGTATGGGTTACTTTTGGTCAATCTGGGTTAGTTTGGGTTAGTTTACGTTAGTCTGGACTAGTTTTGGTTAGTTTGCATTAGTCTGAATTAGTTTGGGTTAGTTAAGAGACAAATGGGAGCTTATTTGGTTGGACTGAGGCATATAAGGAACAAGCGCGCGGTGCGCGCTTGTTTAGTTACTTTCACAAGTTGTTATTCTGCTTTATGAAACATGCTCCTGGACTTGGCAATTTGCTTACTTGAAAATTAAGAAGGTTAGCCAAGTCTGACAACATTGCAAGTAAATTGTCATCATTAACGTCATATTGGGAGAGTTTTCGCATTTAAATGTCACTCATTTATAAAATTTCTTTTTCAATTTTTGGCGTCAAAAGTGCTTCATCCGCAATTTTTTTTGCATTAATGTGTTCCATTTGATGTAATCTTTCCATTGAACCCAAAAAAATCTTTAAAATCGACAGTGCTTATACGACACCAGACCCCAGAGCAGTACCCCTAACACCATATCGATCAAGCTTTTCAAGCAGAATACTGTGATCCAGACAGTCAAATGCCTTTGACAAGTCTAGGAAAATAGCCATAGAAAGATCCTTATTTTCCATGGCCATTGTAATTTTTTCAATAAAGTCATTGTGGCATTCTGATACTGACCTGGCTGTAAGTTTATAACTTTTTAGGACCAGTAGTGCTTGTCTACTGTCCGTGTAGATTTTAATAGTCTTGTCCCCAGTATTGCTGCGAACAATCTCCTGTGCGGCTTTGGATATAACAGCAAGTTCAACGGTTGAAGATAAAAAGATGTGGGTTTCGCCGATCGATTTCGGACGAAAAGTAGTTTATAGTTAAAAGGACATTTAATTTATGTTAAAAAATGGGCATGCTGGGAAAATTTTTAACATATGTCACTCGCCTTTCAAACATAACACATTTCAAATGTCACGATGACATGTGTCGGAATTATCTGCGGCGTTGTTGACAGCTTTCAAAAATGGCAATGTGGTAGAGTAGACTACGCTTACCTAATTAGGTCGATCAGTGGCGTGCTCGAACGGTTCGCCACCCATTTGCACTACATGCAGCTGCTTTTATAATCAAATCATCGCCGGAAGGGCTTTAGTAACTATCTTTAAGACCTAAAAAAAATCACTGCACTTTACTAGGCTCAATGATTTCACTGAGCCTAACCCGAACAGTGGACATACCATCGAATCTTACGCCCGTTAATAGAAACGTTCTATTTACATAAAAATAAAAATAGCGAATATATTTTTGATGTTTCGGAATTTCTTATTGGATAGTTCTTTCTAACCTTTAAATTATCCTTCATCCATGATTTAACAGCACTCGAAGATCTTAGTTCTTTGGGCCTATCCCATTGCCTCATGACGTCTATAGCTGACGGTTCTAAAACGATTTTCTCCAATTCTACTTCCGGCGAATTTGGCTTAGTAAATCCAACGGCATCTTAAATGAAAATTTAAATTTGAATAAAAAAGTGTCTTATTTTTACAATTGGTGGTCTAGTCCGTGTGTTGGTAAATTGGTTCCCAGTAGGTAGGAAATAAAAGGGTAGTTTCAAACATCTGTTAATAATAGGTAAATCAGTTCCTAAACCTAAAAAGGTCGTTGGTAAATTGGTTTCCCAAATAAATTTGAGGCAGATATCTAATAAATTAGAAACATATTGGGAATGTGAATGTATTGAAATTTTAGTTTGCATTTTTGTTCTATGGCTATCACTTACTTGTGTATATTTTGGGTTAGTTTGGATTAGTTTCATTTCACTGTGCTAGTACCTATTAAAGATTGAAATTATAAATGTTATTATTTTGTATTATATTATACTTGGTATTTTTAATGTAAAACACTATGTTGTACTTTGTAAAATAAACAGATTTAAAAACCCGGGAACCAATTTACAGCTAAAGATCAGGTAAACTAAAAATGTGGGGAACCAATTTACATATTTCTTTTGACATATAGAGTGCCCCAAAAAAGTATGCCACGATAAGAGTTTTTTTTTAATAGTATATTAGTAAATATTTGAATTCAGCAAAAAATTATACTTGTATTTGATATACACTATATTGACATTTTAAAATTGAACCGTGATACTGAAGCTGCAAATGTAACGTCAAACATGCTGAATAGTATATTGCGCGAGTTTTATAACCGACTTGCTTACTGTCGGACAAATCATGGGGCCCATTTCGAATACTTAATTAAAAAATAGTGTTGGTCTTTTGGCAGTTGAAATGTTTTTTTTATCATCCTTTTAAGACATTTTTTGTTTTGTTATAAATTCTCGTTATAATAAATTAGTGTTTACGTCAGAGATAGTGATTAAATTCGCATTGAATTACGAAAAACTGAAAGTTGCATTATTTTTCCGGAAAGTGAGGTTTTACATCGCCAATTCATTGCAATAAAAACAAATAACATTTAGAATTACGAAGTTACTACGTGTAGAGCAAAACTGAGAAATGTGGGAACGTTGCCGATACAATTTTTGATTTCAGCATCTTTGGAAATCCGTAAGTCCCAATTTTCATCGATTTATCTTCTGCGATTTTTGCGAGAAATTGACCGTTCTTGTACTTTTTACTAAACCGGTATATTTGATTGTACAGAATCACTCATTTTTTATATTAAAAATGCCTAATATAAACCTATTTATCTACTTATATAAAATATTTACTCTACCCAGGATATTCCCCATTCCAACAAATTCGTTAGGTTGTTCTGCTTCAGCACCAACTATATTTTCCTGCACGTCTAGAAGTCTCGGCGTTATAAGTACTGCTTTGGTGCCAAGCGGATTAGTACTAGGATCCGATGCCCTGTTAGCTATGACTGGAATTTGGCCTGGTACTATTAGACGAGGTGCGGCGTGTTTGGCAGTGTATAACACATTCCTGCAATGTATCGCTCAAAGTTAGTTTTCAGCAAAAGCGGGGCTTAAATAGTTTGCTATAAAGTTTTATATCAAGTGTAAAAAATAATTAATAAACTAGATGATATGCGCCACCCAAAACCAAAATAACAAGTGTTTGATGAGGTCTGTAGCGACGAAACATGCCATGATTAAGGGAGGAAGATATTTGGAGTTTAGCGAATAGACATAAGTAGATTTAAACTACTCGATAAGGCAAATACTCCCTAACGCCTATATTCATTTAACTTACTAGACTACTGCCTACTCCCGATTTATGGGTACCTCCTAAATCATTGGTTGGACCCCTTATACCTCTGTGTTGTGTAGGGAAGAACATTTATCATTAAAGTACTCGTATATATCTTAAGTAGTGTTTTGTGTGTGACAGATCCTCCTCCCAATTTTCATTAATCTACCTCCAAGCAACTACGTTCAATATTTACTTCCTCCTCAGACTAGTTTTAATATTCGTCCTCTGTTGTATTCAATATACACCTGTATTTAGAGTCAACTTCATGCCAGTTGAATTTTGTTGGCGACTGCACGAAACCTGAACCGCTTGAATCAGTAATGAGCCGGTTCTGAACAGCTTTAAATTGATCCTGAATGGCTTTAAACCGGTCCTAAACCGGTGTTTGACCGATCCAATCACGTTGAACCGGTCCTTATGCGTTTAAATGAGGAATTTGCTGATATTTGTTGGAAATCTTGTATAAATCCCTGAAGGTATCCTACATTAACTGAAACCTTTAAAATGTGAATGAACTTGACACGTGGCATCAAAGCTTAGAATTTATGACTTGCCCAAAATTCTGATTGGAGTGCAAGGTGCTGGGAGCCACGCTCTAGAAATTTCATTTTGCTGAAAACATCACGGAAAGTCTAAACTAAAATTATTGATTAATTTATTTGCAGATGGATAGGAGGAATATATGATGGGCATATATATCTATAAGGTTAAACTTACTATATAAATAAAAGCGGTCCTTCACCATCCCTTTACACGTAATTAACATCATACTGTTGCTGTCCGATTATATTTATATTCAAATATAGCATTTAATCGATTGTTTCCAACTTCCTCAGCCAGCCCTCGCAGCACCTAGAGTCACGTACAACTACAGGAACGCCGACTGGATAAACTTCAGGAGAGAAATCAACGCGGAGCTAAGGATAAATCGCGACATGGATACCCCTGCAAAGATAGAGGAAGCCATAGAAGTCATCACCAGGACAATAAGCGTCGCCAAGAAGCACCTCGCCCCCAAGAACTCAGACCTGAAGCAAGGCAAGCCGCCGCAACACATCCAATATCAGATCGTGAGAAGAAACCAACTCCGCAGGACATATCAACGCACACGTGACCCGAACGACAGGAGAGCCTACTTGGAGGAATGCGAACTAACCCGAGCCATTTGCATTCATACAACAACGAGGCCTGGAACAACAGATTCATAGCCGCTAGCAGTGAAAACAACATATGGAAGCACATCCAGAGAATTAAGAGCAGCAAGACCCAATGGACAGTCCCACGTCCCATCGATGAAAGTGACGAGAGGCGGCGTGGAAAGCATCATCACAGAGAAGGTGGAGGCATTCATTCATGGAATACTTCGCCAACAATCAGCAGCCTAACAGAGAATCTATCATGGACATGACAGGACACGAAGAAGAGTTCAAAGGAGGACAATAAACGAAATCGAAGCCCTGCCGCCACAGAACACGGACAGGATAATCAGGAGAGCCAGACCATGCAAAGCACCAGGAGTGGATGAAGTAGTCATGAAGGATGCCACACAGCAAATGGCAGCAACGCAACGAATAGGACAACATGTCAGGATGATAGCGGAGTACTTCAAGAAGTGGAAGTTGAAGATAAACGAGACCAAAACGCAACTAATCAACTTGAACCAAAAACACAGGAGAGAAAAGACACACATCACGATCAACGGGACACGGATCGAGGACACTGACACCGTCAAGTACCTAGGAGTCACACTGGACAAGAAGCTGACATTCAAGGATCACATACAAGAAACCAGGAGAAAAGCAGGAATAGCAGCCAGCACAATCTTCCCATACATCTCGCCGCAGTCAAAACTAAACAAGGACATTAAGATCAGACTGTACAACACATACGTTAGGCCAATCATCATGTACGCAGCACCGGTTTGGAGCTCCGCAGCGAAGACCCACAAGGAGAAGTTACACACGCTGGAACGCAAGATGCTATGCACAATCATGAACTACAGATGGGAGGATTTCAAGACTACAAGGACACTGTACAGAGAATCCGGGACAAGACCGCTAGAACAGAGACTGTAGGAGCAAGCGACGAAATTCTTCAGGTACACGACGAGGACACAGGAACTAACCAGAAACATAGGAGCAATGACCATAGAAGAAATGCCATTCAGGAAAATCCACAAAATGATCCACGAGGTGATGCTCTAAAAATCAGGAACACTAGGACACTCCCCCCCACCAGGAAGGACTGCATGAAGCCGAAGAACACAAAAAGTGGAGTGTATAATCAGTGCATAATCATTTAGTATTAAATTATCATGTCAGTTATTTAGTTATCTTAGGTTTAGGTGGACGCTTGTTAGGTACCACCTTAGTCGGTTGTAT
>JAEQML010081806.1:0-11068 GCA_016904865.1 Pissodes strobi
AAGGTTAAGTTCAAACTTTCCACTGTATGATTTTATGTTAGTTGACACATGCCCCCCTTCCAGAAAACGACGGCCTCCGGAGTTTATTACCAGATATGCTATTCCCTTACTACATATATATTTTTTACATTTTGCATTCAACCTTAAATTAACACTATCACAACCCGGCCGTACTGATCTCTACTCGGTCCAAGACGTTCTGGCTGGATGCAATAGTTTGCCCATTCATGTTACTTGTTGTCCACTTCGTGTCGTGGCTCAGTTTTGTCCACCCGGTATTAGTCTCGGAGTGTTGTCGACTCTGTATGTTGCTTGACCCAGTGCTTTTTGCTTACATGGAACAAAAGAAAGGTTTGTTTTAATAATTAACTAATAACTAATTTAATAACAATCAATCAATTTTTTAGTTGCCAAATACAATAGCAACATACCGTTGTGGTCAGATTTAGGCGTCCTACCATATATGTATATTTTTAGGCATATTAAATATTATAAAACGTTTCCGTGTTACCATTATTAGATTTTGATTATCTATCACCATATTTCAGATTCTTATTTATTATTTGTTGTAAATCCCTCGTATTAAAAATAATTCTTTTGATTATCTGGCAGTCCTATATCTATTCGTATTTCAGCATATAATATATTACGATAATTTTAATTACAGCTAACCTATTATTTCTAAATATTATAATATGATATGATACGTATTTATGCTACTTTGTATAGTCAGCAGAAATAGTAAGCAGGTCACGTTGATATTCCATTGCTCGGGTCGACTGCCGCAGTCTTTTGAAATATGCAATTTAGGCTACCGTCTGAGTTTTGATTTTCTATCCTTAACGTGTATCCATCCTGTGGTGTGGGGGAGTGGTTTGTGCTGGTGGAGCTGGTCGTATTGCGTAAGTATCTATATAATTTAAATAATAGATATATTAGGAATATTACAAATGTGCTACATGTTATTGTAAATAGTATATCGTGCATGATTTCATTTGCTGCATGTACAGGGGCTGCTAATAAGGGTAGTGTTGGCTTGAGTTTATGAAATATTATGTATATTATTGCAAATGATAGCATACTGTTCCGTATAACCATGATACTGTGATTTTCGTTTGTCCATTTATAATTTTTGGGTGACGTTTTCGTTTGCTTGATTTCTGACGTAATCGTTTGTAGCAATTCTTTACTTGATGTTAGGTTAAGATGTGGTATGGATATTGACCAGTTGTGGTTGATGCATTCTTCCATATTACTGAATTTGGGTGGCTGTAAATTTGCTGTCGGATTCAGTATAAACGTTTTAAATTTTGTCCATGCTGCTGGTATTACATGAGTAACTGATAATATTACCGGTGAATCGGTTTTGAGTGATTAATTTCTTTTTAATTTGTAGCTTACAGTAACATGGGATGGATGTTCTTAGTGCACCTGTAGCTGACGTTTTATTGCTCTGTATTGGATCCATACAGATTAATTCCATGCCCTCTCCAGGATGCATAATAATATATTCATTATCCTCTATCTCAGTGTTGACCATTAGTGACCGGCGATGACGTCTTATTGCGCGGTAAGCTGTCCGGTCCTGCACTGAGTCCTTGTGAAATGGTTTTGTGGTATCTGCTGATCCTTTTAGGATATCGCCTAAAAGTCTGGGTAGGTAGCAGTATTTGTTTTCATATGGATTGCATATATGTAAACCTGTCCCTGTAATATGTTTTGTTAAATGATTGTTATTATTATTATCAGTATTTTTTCAGCTACTCCTAGATATAGAGTGATGTTCAACTACACAAGCTTGGTTTTCTCAGGCAAATGGATATGAAACTAATTCAAATAATTTCCACTGATTATTTTTCTCATTTGTTAGTACCCTTTCTTTTCCTCTGTTATTTTTTTAGGGCTGCTGTCGTCCTCTGCTGGGCATGTTTGGATGAGTTGCTATCTTATTACGCCTATAGTTGACTCGAGCCATTTTTGTGATTGAGTCTATCTGCTGCAGCGCTGCCTCGAAGTATCTTCACACCAGTTTAATCCATCAACGCTGAGTGACAGTGAGTTTGCCTTTTTGCAACTTTAGGTGAGTTATTAAATCATTTATTTCTATTTATGATACTGATGATACATCCGTCATCAATTTTTTTTTCTCTATCTAGGCATCTTCTTCTTGTCTTCTTGTCCCTAGCTGAAGTGTATGATCTCCAGGAAATTGAATTTAAGAAGAGTATTTCCTCCTTGTGTACATTTATTTTTCACATTATAATTATATTATTATCCTTTTTAATTGTCCCTTATCTGGGTGTAAATTTTACTATATGCCCACTTTGTGTGGCCTTTATCTCTTTCACTGCATTATTTTACAACATTTTTTCTTTTTAGGTCCATCTTTTTTTTGAACATCGTGACGCTGTCTTCATTGTCCTACATATGGTTCCTTACTCACCAATTCCTGCCTCGCACTGGCTTCATATAGAGTCTTGGTATGTATATTATATGTATATATATTTTTTAATCATATTCACTATTCTATAATATATTACGTCTATGTGTATTGTCTGCTATACGAATTATTTTTATACTGTTTATATCTCATATCCTATATGTATTCGGCCTTTATGTATGCATTATTTTACACTATTTATATCTAGTATATTTCTTAATCTATCAGCTGATTTTTATGTACATATTCTAAACTTTCAATGCTCCGTGGCCCTTAACTGCTGTGATTTTCTCGATAAGATATTCATCACTACCCAAGTCCGTTTTACATATAGCCTATGCCTATATGTTTTCTCATTAGCTCGTCTTCTACCTAGTTTCTCTTTAAACTTCTTTTTACGTATTTCTCCTAGTTTCTCCTCACTTGAAACGCTCACATGTTTTTCCTTGTCTGTACGGTATTAATCGAAAACAATTGCGTTCTCATTATAACTTTAAAGTTTCATTTCTCCATTTATACTTTATTATTCACATATATTAACTAAACGTTTCTAGTTTCATTTTTCTTTATATTAACTTTCTATATCATCTATTTGGACGCCTTCATGTTTTTATTATGACTTTCTCTAGTATCTTAGATATTTGTCAATAACACTTGTGTTCCAAATTCTAGTTTAATTTTTCTAATATATCTCTGTTTGCTTCTCTAAGTGCCTCTCATATTTTTCTATGTGCTTTATTTTCTACTCTAAGTATTCACAATATCTATGTACTCTATTTTATACTTCAAGTACATATTGTTTCAATTTTATATGTATCTTATATTTTTCTATATGCTCTATGCTAGTTTTTCTCACTCCTAAGTATCTTATTATGATTTTCCCTAATATGTAAGGTATTTATCATTGACACCTGGGGTTGTAGATACTTTATGCATTGTCATTATTTTTTCCCTAAAATCGCTAGCAGTCTTCCTTCGAAGTCCTCGTCTTCTATCTCGTCCATACCTTCATTACACCCAACTTTATTACTGTTTTGTTGCCCCTTATCTTTTTCACGTTTTTCTTTTTCTGCCTCTTGTATAACTAACTGTATATCCGTATCTTCTGTACTATCGTCCGCTGTGTCCTCTGAATCCACTTCTTAGTTACTTAGCTTTTGCTTTCTCCTTAGTTTTTGGTTTCCTTGTGTTTGCTTAGTTTTTGGTTACTTTTTACTTAATTTTTATATATATTTTTTTTGTATTTACTTAGTTTCTGTTACAATAGTACCTTAGATAATAGTATTGTATAACTTTTCCTATGTTTGCCGATATCCATCGTTAATACTAGTTTAACCTTTCCTCGTATTTTCTATTGATATGTACTTTTTACGAAAATCTAATTTCATCTCTTAGTTCCTCGTATATTTTGCTTTCCAAGTGTCTGACTTGTGATTTTCCCTGTAAGGTATTTATCTGAGACAGTTGGGTTCAAAATTCTTTATACGTCCTGTATATACTCATTTCTTATTTTCTCCTTTCTTTTACTTCTTTTTCTATTTGCTTGCTCCTCCGACTAATTGTTATTTTCTCTATTATCTAAGGTATTTGTGATTGTTGCGCGTGTTTAAAATTTTAATTTCACGCAACTTTTTTCACCAAAAATTGCTAGTAGTTGTTTTTCTAACTGTACGCCCCTTTTTTTGTCCATAATGGCACTACTCTAAATTTTTTGTTGGTTATTCTCTTTCTTATATATTGCCATTGCGTCTTTTGCCTCTCGCATAATTAACTGAAATTTATTTGCTTCATTTTCATTATTGACTTCTCTTCTTCTCTTTCTGATTATTGTTTGGTGATGTGCTGGTCCATTTGTCCATTCTACGCATGTACTGATTTTTCTTACTCTTTTTATGGTCCAAACTGTCTTAGAAGTATGTTTTGTCTTCTGTATTGATAATATGTGATGACTAAATGTGCAGATTCCGTATCATGCTTGACCTTAGTTGTAAGATTTATTTAAAAGAAGATGGCTATATAATACTGGTGCTTACACCAAATGGTCAACAAGGCAACTTTTATGATTGCCAAAAAATCTCAAAGAAAACTGGTACAGAAATCTCGTGGGTCACCACGGCTATAAAAAATATAGACGGCTTGGATTGATGCAAAATGTTATTTTTAGCTGGATCAGGGGTCTCTCTGGAAAAAGCGTATCTCCTCGACGAATCCTTGGTCCTGTATCCTATGTACGGGGGTCGAAACGGCTTCCTCCACCACGTGTCACCTATATATTGACCTGCGGATAGCAAAAAGAAAGGGCGCCAGAAGGGCGGAACGATTGCTTGGTAGATGAAAGTTTTAAGTTACGTAGTTTTAGTTTTTTTATTAGTTAATTTAAATAGCACTTTGCCTTATGGCGTTATTAATTTTCACTGATTCACTTTTAAGGCGTGCCTGATCAGAGGGGCTTTTCCCTTTCGGTAGTTCGCACTGATAGGTCTTTTTTAAACGTGCCTGATCAGAGGGGCTTTTCCCTTTCGGTAGTTCGCACTGATAGGTCTTTTTTAAAATGAGAGCTTTGATCTGCCAGAGGGGCTTTTCCCTTTCGGTAGTTCGCACTGGAGATCAAAGTCTGCCGGTATGGGCTGCTGCACAGCTTTTTATACCAAACTTTGACCTCTAATTCGAGTATTGTTTTGAATTGTCAACAAGGTTAATCATAACAGTTTATATTTTAATTAACAACAATTTATAATTGCGATTCAAGGTTAAGTTCAAACTTTCCACTGTATGATTTTATGTTAGTTGACAATATATATGGGAAAACGCCAATTAATTAGTCCCACCACAAACAAACTCCTACAATACCCGGATGCAGGTCATATTTTTAACTGTTTTATTTAAATAAAACTTAATATTTGAGAGTTTAAAATTCATTACATTTCAGTCAAAAGTTGATAAACAACTGAATTGCGTGCTTATAACGGTATAAAATGCCATCATTTGTGAGTTACAAATTATTACGTGGGCTACGGCCAGACAGAGGGTCGAAGGACTCCATTATGTCCAATGAGAAATGTCCAACAGCTTATGGTCGATGGAGGTGAATGTGTTGAAAACAAATTGCTCTTCCATCAACTAACTCTCCGGTTGATTTCCAATAGATTCGTAATGAAATAACCCCTGTCCAGAATCAGCAATCCTATTGTGGATTAATTGGGATTATTCCTTTTTTTTCCTAAATAAATGACTTCGATGCTTCAATTTTATCCAGACTTTTCTTGCGACCAATCAATTCTTAAAACCCTCTTTTTATAAGATTTTCATGAAAAACGTGCCTGTGTTTGATGACATCCATCGGCTAACGCTAGTTAATTGATTGTGTTTTGGAAAGATGCTGTCTAGCATATTCTTTGTGTGGCATTGATTGCTAAAAAACCGCTTTATTTTCCTTTTACTTTTGGGTCAATGTTATAATATATACATTACACTCTCTGGAATTAATAGTTTGCTGGACAAAACCCGTGAATCCCCTTAGGTGCTATAATATACTCTAACTTGGGTTGACTGAGTTTTAGTGGTGAAACCTTAATTACTTTTGTAATAGATGTCCCATTATTATGTTAGTGCGGCGCTTAGCATTATATGTCATGTTGGCTTAAGAGCAACTCCTGATCAATAAATTATAATACATCCCGATGGCAGATTTGCCCCAGAATGGGTAGGTTAAAATGGAAAATGAGCAGCATTTCCTATTTAAGGTAAATTTCGCATGGAAATTTTTTTTATTGAAGCAAAACATTTTTAAGCCCGTATTTTCTCAGTTCCAATTTGAGCAAACGATATGAGACTGAAATTAGTGAAATTTTAGATAATATTATACTTTGGAATAATTGTTTCTATATACTTTCGGCCAATGCAATTTCTCCAAAAAATTAAAAAAAAATATTTATTGTTATCCTTTTCAAAATTTAAGAAAATGTGTTTTCTAACTAAGTCAATAGCATAGATATAGAAAATACCATTAGGTTTTACTCAGTGGGTCCAGATTTCCAGTTATTGATAAAAATTTCACGAATAAACGTTCCGATTATCTTTTGAAATAAACTTGGAACATGTTAGAATATCTTGAATATTTTGCTGTTTGTAAGTAGTATAGATGGAGGGCTACTGGGACACACCAAGGAGGTTGATGCAGAGACATGCCCCAGAATTGTTTTCTTTATATAGATAAGATGCTGGAAACAGTTTTTTCAACCACTTCTGGCAATGCACATGATCATAGAATTAATATCCTAGAAACATGTTTGAATGATAAGCTGAATTGTCGTGCAAAAGCATTATCTCTGAGGGGTAAGCTGTCATTGGCATTTTTTGTAGTTATGGCTTACTCTTCACCTTTAACTGCTTATTATTCATTGTTTCGTTCCTAAATGCCTTATGGAGCTATTTTGTGGGGTTAATCTTGTGCCAATTTATACTACAGAGGAGGGATGTTTGGATGATTGTTGGTACTGCTTCACATTTATAATATCGTTCCGAAGTCAGTTAAACATTTAGATCCGAATACATGGACGCAACATGATTATGCTCAACAATCCAATTGTAAGACTGTTGCGTTTGTCAAAATAGTATCTTTGTGATTTACTTTCTGTGTGTTATGTTGATCTAGTCAATTCCAACTACCTTTACAGCTTGTTAGTTTTAGGCACACCTGACTTGCGATAATAATAATAATATGCAAAATGTGGTTAAATATACATATATCTATCTATCTATATATTGCTGGTTTGGTACCTACTGTTATCGATAAAATCGTCCTTGAAACATAATAGGCCAGGAGCTCAGCTAGTTGGAGATAATTTCTAGGCCGCCGTTTAATGAACATTTACTGAGCCGCAAGAGCTATTCAATTTTGGCAACGATATATGGCGAATGCTTCTGCATAAGTATTTAGGACACCCGATTGACCTTTGCCCCATTTATTGTGTGTCACGACCACATTTCCGATTTAAACGGCTCACCAAACTGAATCGTAATAATTTTCAGCATCCGCGATCCGGAGAAAATTCTATTAACCGCTAAGGCCTAAACTATGTCAGTGGATCGTATATTCATATATTCAAAAATAAATTTATATTTTTTAAGGGTGCAGATTCTGATTATCTCTGAAATGCGACGTAGGTTCTCCATTTCTTAAGAATTTAAATTTAAGAAACATTTCATAGCATAATGAAAGAAAAAATAGTCAATTTAATTTAAATTAAAATATTAATTTACTAAAACAGCTGTTTCATTGCACACACTATCGTATGCTTAAAAAAATTTAATGCTTAATGCAAAATTTTATATTAAATGAATGTATGGTAAAATACAATGTAAAATATTATAGCCGCAGTTGTAAAAAAGGTATAGTGTGAAAAGTATAGTTTTCAGCAGCTGAATGTTCGGAATGGCACATCTGCATACAATAAGGCTGAAGAATATCTCCACATTATTTTACCCCACTCAGATTTTATAAATGAACAATATATATTTTTATAAATTTGCGCAATTTATTAATAACAAAATATAATTTAATATTGAAACAACCCATACCCAGGGCATGCATTTGCATGTCAAAAGTAAAGGCGTAGCTGTGATCGTCATAGATTATTTAATACCATTTATTGATAGCGCTTGCGCAAATGGTTGGTTAGGACCCAAATTTACGTTGTGTTTGTAGTCGTTGTTATAGAGTTTGAAACACGCTCCTTTCCTATTAAACTGATAATTACCTACCCTTCTAGGACCATTTTCCTGCCGCGCTGAGTTTTATGCCTCACTAAGCTAATACTTTAAATCCGCCCTGAAAATTTCTAATGCTAGGAATAAAAGTCATTGGATGCCAAACAACATATATATTTGCCACGTAATTAAATATATCATCTCACTCGCAGGTGGATTTTATCGATATAGGAGAGAACACGTAACTACAACATTCGTAAAGTACAGTGGACAAGTTTACCCCAGATAAAGATTAACTAGGACAAGGTGAGACAGAAAGATCTTGTTATTTCAAACACTGATATGTCAAAACAATAAACAATAAAAAGTAAAACCTAGTAAAATCAGCCGAAGATAATTAACCGACGCACATAGAATTGCAGAACTTCAAACAAGACAGTGTAAAAATAAAATATAGCAGTTACAATAAATGAATGTATAAATATATGATAAGTCAAGAACACAGCAAGAAATGGAACCGTAAAATTACAGATTCAATAATAAAAATAGGACAGGAAAATGCAGGGACTAACCCAAACTAATCTAACTACCAACCATGCACGTACTACCCATTTGCGGAAACAGACAATAACATTAGCAATGTTTAACTTTGTTGATCCTATGTCAGGGGGCTCAATAACGCCCGGGTTTGGTAAAGTTACGCGATTATAGCTGGTATAACTCATCTTTTTGGCATGCGACACAACGGGTCGAGATGCGAGCTACTTGCTCTAAAAGGATCTGGCAGTGTGGTGGGTCGCAACGGGACCAGACCAATATTTTTTCTGCGATAAAGGGAGCTCAACGGGCCCAGCCTTATATTTAAAGATCCTGGAGTCTCTACTGCTACAAATATGATTTGATTTCGGTACGCGGACGATAACTGATATCTCACAGGAAATGCAGGCATTCTTTTCTGCTACAAGGGGAGCTCAACGGGCCCAGCCTTTTAATTTATATATCTTTTCGTTTTTCTCTTTTTTTTGTTCCTTTTTTATTTTACCTGAGATGCATCGTTATCGTACATTTGCTATAAAAAGCCAATCGGAATAATTTAAATAGTACCCAGACACAAAATACAACACCCGTCAACAATAAGTAACAATATTGCCTGAATTCGTGCAAATGTACTATCGTCTACTACTACCCTTTCCTATTCGGATTCGTTCCTGCATTTTATACCAGTAGTGAAAATTATGCTGTGATTACGCTTATCTTATATTTATAAGTGTACAGATTATTATGAAAATGTACGATTCCTTTAAGGCTGATCATTTAATTTTAATCCATTTTACTTGGTAGTGATTTAAACCTGTTATCATATATCTAATGTACTGCTTTTAGTCTTTCCTTTAATTTACCTACACTAAAATAGTGTGTATTTTAGTGCATTCTATTTATTTTCATTCTTGAATTTTTTTTTGATATTTATTTTTATTTGGCTTGTGTCAAATATTGTATATTTTGTGGTGCCAGTAAATTATGATTATTATGATTATCTTAGCATAAATATATTATTATTATTATTATATGATTATCTTGGCACAAATAAATTATGATTATGATGATTGGCTTAGATAAACGGTATTACCAAGAGCTGCGCTCCTTCCTTTGTGTACCATCTCTATTACGACTATGGTCGCACCAAGCAATTATTGTTATGATTATTATCTTGCTATAAATAAATTATGATTATATGATTAGCTTAGATAAACGGTATTACCAAGAGCTGCGCTCCTTCTTTTGTATACCATCTCTATTATGACTATTGTCGCACCAAGCGATTATGATTATGATTATTATGATTATCGTAGATATACGGTATTACCAAGAGCTGCGCTCCTTCTTTTGTATGGCAAGTTTTACTTAGTTTACATATTATTCTGTCTCACCTGAACCCGATCAATTTGATATAAATCAGCAAACATTTTAGGGTAAATCCCTGATCAATTCTAAATTAAGTAAATACCTCTAACTATACACTTGCTTTAAACCAGCTGTGCTATTCTTTTCCTACAAAGCCCTATTATAACCGTCACAAATTATTGCATCTAATGGTAGTATCGCCAGATGTCCTCTTGGCGAAGATTTACAACTTTAGGCTATTTGCCGGTCCTCGAGATAATAGAAAGATAATCTGTTTCATTTTTGTCAGTAATCCGTTGGTTTTATGAGTTAATGAGATTCCCTATTGCGTGAATTTTGATTGTAGTTAAACTTGCAATCTTTACTTATTGATTATAGAACACAAAAATTAGAGCCCTGCCTTATTCGAAGAGATTGTAACCATTTTCTGCCCTCCCTGAGTTTAGCCGAATTTTTACCTGCTTTTGTGTCGAGAAAATGGGATCGAGCCCTTATGTATTTGCCACCAGAATATAGAGTTTCGTGAAATTAAAATAATGAGAGTATAAATTTTTGAATAAATAGAATTGGTTCTCACCTGGAATAGTACACACAGAACCGTTGTTTTTTCCATTGCTTCTTCGGATGGTATCGTTTGATTACTGCGAGTGGATCGTGGCATTTTTGTTTTTACTGACTAATTTTAGATAGAAATATTAGCTAAACTTGAGCTTAAATTAATGATGCTATAGACATGCCCTGTGATACGTTGTTAACGTAACACAGCACATGACCATGTTGCGGCTAGGAGAATATCCGCAGAGCCATGGCGAATTAAGTCACTGTTTATGAAATTTGCGACCCCTGCGTCATCCACCCAGCGTCGTTCACGAATCACAACTTTCTCCATGACCAACTTTCCACCACTCTACGGATATTAGTCCTAGCTAGCTTTGAAGTACGTGTACTCATAGATGCAGCTAGGAGAATATCCGCGGAGTCATGGCTAATTAAGCCACTGATTAGGAAATTTGC